>PVIR01030049.1:0-20581 GCA_004026965.1 Petromus typicus
ATACTAAATATTATTTTTAAAGATTCCTCTTAATTCTTTAACATATTTGAGTTTTCTTACCCATAAATGTATATTTCAAGTTTTGAAAATGTTCACACACATGCTTGTTTTCCTTAGTATATTTAAAAATAAATAAAATTTCTATATACATGGAACTGTTAATAAGAAAATATAAAATGGTATTCTATGAACATATTCTGAAATATTTCTTATTGCAACTGTTTCAATTAATCTTCTGATAATCTGAATGATTTTTATATACCAAAGAGATATTCTTTGCTGAAGTAGGAAATTCAGATAAATTTATATAAAAAGATTTAAGAATTAAGAGTGTATCCTTTTTATCCAGAAAATGAGTCTATTTTTCAGGCTCCCTTTAATTAGTAGGAAATTACACTCTTTCCATTTTCTGAGTTTTGTAAATTGAGGGAGCAAAGTGATGAAGAGACCAACTAAACGCTTTGGTTTCAGTTCGTTAAATTTAATTTTAATTATGAGCAGTTAATCAAAATAAAGCCCTGCAGGAAAGGCCAAGCAACTGGGATTTCTCAAAAGAAAAAGTAAAAGGCACAGGAGACACAGGGACTTGGTCCTGGTGAACTCCGACAGAGCCTACGGGCCCTATGGACCTTAAGCTGGGTTTAGAAATGGTTCCTTTAAAGGAGATTCTCACTGAATTATACAAACGAATGTTAGAGGAATGCAAGTTGTATGAGGAAGCTGCATCCATATTCAGGATTCTGCAGGCTGTTCAGCTTTGGCTGAGTAAAATGTCAGGGTTGTGGAAACATGATATATTACAGAATAACACAAGGGGGAGGTAGACTTACCTTGGTCCACCTCTGGCTCCTCAATACTTCCTTTTAGTCACTGCATCTGACCTAACATTCTCAAGGATCTTAGGTAAACATTTCAAATGAAGTTAAGCAGCCCTTTGGCTTCTACCGACCTAAAACTATGAATGTTATAATATAACATCTCAAGAAAACATTTGCCCACTTGGCTATAGCCAACTTAGTGTCCTCATCATTACCTTTGTCAGTGTGCAGGGAAAATCATTTCACAATTAAAATTATGATTAGGCCTCTTTTTCTTGCTACCGGCCAGCTATAGCATGTTGAAACATAATGCTGTTTTCACCTTCAATCACAGCTAAGACCTCAATGGTCCCTTGAGGCTGTGATGCTTCAGGGCAAGATTACATCATCTGAAGGTATCCCAGGGATGGATGAATTCCTAATCAACAGAAGTGCCTCAGGCCGGGGATTTAGCTCAGTGGTTCCAGCATCTGCTTGGCAAGTGCAAGGCCCTGAGTTGGATCCCTGGTAACCAAATACCACTATGTCAGGTGTGGTGGCTCACACCTGTAATCCCAGCACTGGGGAGGCAAAGGCAGGAGGATTGCTGTGAGCTCGAGGCTAGCTTGGGCTACATAGTGAATTCAGGCCCAGCCTGAACTACAAAGCAAGACCCTGTCTCAAAAACAAAAAACAAACAAACAAAAAAACCCAAGTTCCTCATTATTCTAGATTGTGCTGAACCCATCACTCTCTGAGTGACCTGCTGTATTTGCACTCCTCCGCTGTACTCAGAGTTATCTGTTACATTTTGTTACTCCTGCTATACTGAGTAAAAGTGTAGCAAGCTCAGAGTCTTTCACCACTGCTGCTCAACAGCACTGATCAGGCCTAAAATTTAGCTTCTTCTCTAAATCTCATTTTTTGTCCTTTTCTGAATAGTTAACTAATTTGCCTTGTGCTGCTGTGGCTCACAGGAGACTAGAACTTACTGCCAAGACTAGAATTTACTCCCTATAGAAATTCGTGCAGTCTCTTCCAGAACTAAACTGGCTCAGAATAAACTATTCTCATTTCTTTCAACATAGTCATTTTATGTAAATGGTCCTCAAGCCACAAAATTGCTGTAAACCTATCCATCTTCAGATGAACTCTACAGAATGAGTGCTTTTATTCCATTAGAAACTGAAAGAATTCTCAAAGATGCCACAACTACTCCAAAAGTATACCAAGAGTTTTGTCAGCATTTCCTGATGCCAAGGATCAAAGCAATGGCTTCACTAATTTCTCCCTCCTCATACTCTCTGAAAACCACAGAATGGTTGAATGGTCTTCCACAGTGAGTACATCCAGTGTATATACCGATGTAAGTGAGCTTAATTCAAATGCTGTAGCAGTTTCTAACAGAACTGTTTTATTGTAGTTCAGAACTTCTTTTTCTAAGGTTAAAAGAACTGGTTCTACCATCCTTCTGTATATAGTTTCAATTCCAAAATAGTATTTTAATGGATGGTCTATGTGTTCACCTTGCTGGCATTTGGCTTTATACTGTCAATTGCCAGACTTTTTGTTCGTATATTTTTTAAAAATCTGAACTCAGTTTTGTTTCACTGTCAGTTTAATGCTGGACCCTGATGGATGATGAAATACATAATTTGCTTACAACAAGATAATGGAGACTTTGCTAAGATCTCTCCAGTTCCTACAAAAAATAACAATATATTCTGATAAAGAAAGACACTCTGGGTTACAGAATCTGTAACCTAGTCTGATTGGCTGAGTTGTGATCACCTGTGGAGATATGGTACCTAGAGGGGTTCAAACCCCACCTTTAGAGTAGTGGTGCTCATTTTCATAGCTCCAGGTGTGCCCATAGCCACAGTCCCCTTTGGGTACAAGGTCTGGTCCCTGTCTGGTTCAGGGCAGCTCTGAGAAGCTTCAGGACTCCCACAGTGGCCTGTGAAGGCCTTTGTTCAGACAGACTAGAGCCCACATCCACCCTCTGCCTAATGCTTCATTCTTCCTCATGATCACCTTCCCAAAACTTCAAATCCTTGACCCCAAGACAACTTCCTAGGAACTAGAATGGGTTGCATTTTGGATCCCAGGGTCCAACATGGATCCTGTTTCCCATGAGCTGATCTTTCTCCCTCCAGCCCCAATCATTACTTCACCCTGTTGCTGCCAGAGCAAGGAGAAAGGTCAGAGAACACATTACCCCAAATATGCAGTTCCATAGAGATTATCATAGTCTGAAAGCAGGCAAATGAGAATATAAGAAAAGCTTTCTTGGAGCTTCCTTACCTAACTGAGAGCAGAGATGTCTGAGAGATGAAGCCTTCCAGCATTGCCCTCTCCAGGAATTGTCACGGCTGTGGGCAAGACAGTCCCAAGATGTACCTACACCAATATTCATTATCTTCTCTTAGTTTCTGCCATATATTTAGCTCTGAACAGTTTGCCATTGGTAAGAACTCAGTATCCCTTTTCCTGGCTTGTTACATCTCTACAAATTTCTTATTTTGTTAAGATAATCAGGTCAACTTCTAATGCCCCTTGAAGGTTACTTATTTCTGAGTGGCCCAAGGAATACAAATACTGCAGGTGCTCATAGACTAGGCATTGTGCTCTTGTTAATCTATGTCCTTTTAGTTTGATTCACAGATCTGGGCAGAACCTGCGGAAAGTAGGGGCCAAAGTTTTGCCCCAGTCTTGGAGCACAAGTGCTAGGATGTCTTACTATGGGGCACAATGCTTCAAGCAGGGAATGCAGGCAGAAAAGAAGCCTCACTGTTGGTCTAGAAGAATTTAAACTGAGGGTAGAAAATTCACACACCCACATTCACAATCTGTTTGACCCTTCTGACCCACGTACTGCCCCGACTGTCTCTTTGTTATCATTATTACTTTCAATCCAGATCATTACATGCTCACATGGTTAGTCACATACCTTGCCACTTCCCATTTTGTTCTTGTGCCTCATGATACTCCAGAAGCTGCCAATAAACCTCTTTCTCTCCTTTCTATCCAACCGCCACTTCCTTTGAAACTCTTAAAACTCCCCAGAGGTCCAGAATATCAGCAGTTATAACACTGAATGAAAGGAAGGGAAACACACAGGGACCCAAGTCATCAATCGTGAATGCTCACTGAAAGACCCTTCCGTGTCTCCATCAACATGGCTGTACTTCTGTAATTTCCATAGTTCTCTTCAAACAACAGGTTTTGGAAAAAGAAATCAACTTTTCATATTTGAATCATATTTGATTCATATTCAGAATCAACTTTTCATATTTTATTCGCCAGTTAATTATGTTTTTCTTATATCTTTAATTAAAAACACAATATTTCAGCAGCATTATGCAACAATAATGTAGACCATAGACAGGTCTGAATTACCCAGATGCTAACACATACACTTTGGGGTAGGCATGCAGGGCTGTGCACATACGTAGGAACATAGGCATGTATTCATTTAAACAAAGCAAGTAATTTTACTTTTGAGGTAAAAAATGTCAAAGCTCACAAATGATTTTAGCTATGATAATCATTTGCTAGGCTCAGTCTGCTCTAGTTTATAAAAGAAACATTGTTCTCTACTTGGTTCAGTAATAAGAGGATCAAAATATTTGAAGAAATCAATTCAGGCTAGTTCATTACACTCCCACTGCCTGAGACTGAATCCATATGGTATAGCATTCAGCCCCAGGATCTTGGAGGGAAGTTTCTAGCTCTGTGATTCTGGGACAGAGTATGACAGTCAGGAAGCCCAGAGCAAGAGAAGAAAGGAAGAAAGGGAAAGGGAAGAGTGACAGGAACAGAGGTGTGTGTGTGTGTGTGTGTGTGTGTGAGAGAGAGAGAGAGACAGATAGAGAGAGAGGGAGAGGGAGGGAGAGAGAAAAGTCTTATACAGACCTGTGTTGAGGTAGCTTAACCTGTCAGACGCTATGTGACCTTTTAAAGTTTGCGCCTTGCAGGAAGCTCAGTTCTGACTGCTTCCAGCTGATGTGGATTCTGGAAAAGGGTAACTTTATGGCCAGGGGTGGAGCTGGGAGGAAGGGTGAAGAACCTGCAAGAACCGCGCAAGATGGCGCATAATATTTTTAACACTGTAATTCCTCTAACACAGTCTTCTTGAGTTGATTCTTTTAGTCCACAAATGCAAATTCCTTTGTATTCATTAAAGTCTTGCACTTTTCTTATTACCATTATATAGTTTTTAACTATCAAATTCTGCACGTGGCTCAGGAGATCGACATCTAAATATTTCATTTTTAACGTGTTATAGCAATAATCTTATGAGCTATTATTGCTAGTCCCTGACCTAGCATAAATTTCACAATCTCGTGAAATTAAGACTCCTTTGTTGTGGTACTTTATTGTACCCATGTGAATTCTTTGGAATTGTTTATGTTACATCATTATGCTACCTACAAACAAGAGAAATTTTATTTATTTATTTATTTATTTTTTGCATTTTACTTTTCTTGTATTTTTTTATTACATCAGTTAGAGCTTCATTCTTATCTCTGATTGTAGGGGGAAATTCATTATTTTCACCATCAAGTAAGTATTATATTAAATGTGAGCTTTTCATTACAAATGTCACATCTTTATCAAATTCTCTTCATACTTTGCTGAGGTTTTATAATGAACAAATTTAAATTTTATTAAATGCTTTTTTTGAATCATAAGTCTTTCACTGTTAATGTGATAAATTACATTGATTTACTGTCAAATATTGAAGCTGTATTGAGTATCTAGATAAATCATGACCATAATATTCAGGATTTGAACCTTGTATACAGTGATTCTTAGATATTAACTGATTCATCACTTCTTGGCCTTTTGGCTAAGATCAAGTGTAGATATTAACTGATACAACATGTTAATATTTTAAGAAGTTTTTGCACCTATATCTGTGAATGTTATTTTTTTGTTCTTTTTTTTTTTTCAATTTATCTTGACATTGCAGAGTACTATATTTAAGATGAATTTGGAAAGATTTTCTTTTCTTAGTTTTGGAAGACATTGAATAAAATTGCTGTTAACTATTTTTAAGTATATAACAGAATTCTCCATCTGGTCTTGGAATTTTATCTCACATTTTTTTCTACTTTTATTGTTAAGAATATTTATAATGAGGTCTACTCTCAAAAGATTTTAAGTACACAATATAGTTTTGCTACTTATAGGCACCATGCTGTAAAATAAATACCTAGAACTTATTCATTTTGCACAGGTAAAATTTTAGGCTCATTGACTCGCAACTACTTGTTTCCCCCTCTTCCCAGAGTTGAAAACCATAGCTCTATTTTTTTTTTTTTTTTTGAGACAGGGTCTCACTTTGTAGTTTAGGCTGACCCTGAGCTCCCTATGTAGCCCAGGCAAGACTCGAACTCATAGCAATCCTCCTGACTCAGCCTCCTGAGTACTGGGATTACAGGCATGAGCCACCACACCAAGCAATATTATATGTGGTTACTAGGGATTGAACCTGGGACCTTGTGCTTGCAAGGCAGGCACCAGAACCACTCAGCTAAATCCTTTGCCCTGAAATTGAATTCTTATTTTACACTATACACAAAAATCAACTCAAAATGAATGAAAACTTAAATAGAAGATCTAGAACTGGAAGAATGACACCAAAGAAGATGCCATACTGAGGAAAGGCTTGCCAAGTACAGAGTATGACTTTGTTTGTGGTGTTCTCAGTGATAGAATCAAGAAGGGCTCCCTCTCCACCGGTTTCATATACTTACAGCCCTTAGCTTTTAGCCCTAAGTTTTTTTTTCTTTTGCAGAATTCTCTTCCCACATGTCCTTATTTTGAATCCATGAATATGACCGTAAGGACACATAGATAAAGAAATGATCTTGCTCAGTCTTCAAGGAGGCAAGTCTTGGCTCTCAGTGTTTTCTCTGATCTCTCTCTGATATCTCAGCTTTTGGTGAGCCTCAGATTTTGTTATCAGTGTTTGTGACTATTTTTATATAAAATGACCCTCCTGGATCCAGGATTTTCACATGGATGGGTTCAACCAACCACCACAAGCTGATAATTTATTTCACATCTGTGTTGAACACGTGGACACCTGAGGCAGAGTAGCAGGTCACCTTTGCCTAAATGATACAATATAAATATAGCACATTTACAGTGTATTTGGCATTGCAAATAATCTAGAGATGATCTAACATATGCAGGAATTTACATAAGGGTTACACAGAAGCACAGTATCACTTTACAGGAGAGACTTGACTGTCCATGAGTTTCAGTATCCAGGGAAGGAGTTGGTCTTGGAACAAAACTCCCCATGTGACAATGACTTATAGTTGAGTTTCAAAGGAGGAGAGTGGAGGGCAGTGACCTGAGTGTGCAGTTTTGTTGATTTTCTGTGGTCCCCAGAGTTCTCCAGTGAACTAGGACATGGCTCACTGCATGTCTTCTGTTGTAATAGGGATTCACTGAGCCGTTGTTGTAATTTGATTGGAAAAAATACATAAAAAGTATTGAATAAATGCCCAGGGCAATTTGTTCCATTGTTTTGGAGAAATGCATTCTCCCAGAAGCTTCCTAAAAGCATAGAACCTGTGGGATCATTAAATTATTTAAATCCCTGCACTTTGCAGTTCTGCCCTTACTCATGGTTTAAATTTGAATTCGAAGTTAGAAATAACTTCCCGTTGTAATGTAAACATGTGATTCCATGGTCTGGTTTCCAGTTATTTTCTGGAGTCACTTGAAGCCACTTGATTTCTTCAGCTCTTGGATAGATTTCCTTCTCCATGCTCCACATTTTTTCACCTTCTCATCCCTTGAGAACCACTTTCTGGACTGGTCACCCAATTTTTCATCTTTTCTACTTGTAATATTTGTTGTGGGAGATGTGCTCAGTTTTGTCTTCTAACACTCTGGGGATTGTCCCCCACCTTTTCTCTGTCTGTCTGTCTGTCTCTGTCTCTGTCTCTCTGTCTCTGTCTGTCTTTGTCTGTCTCTCTGTCTTTGTCTCTCTGTCTCTCTCTCTCTGTCTGTCTGTCTGTCTCTCTCTCTCTCCCACCTTGGAGTCACAAGCCCTAGTAAGAACTCTGGTATCCTCAGCCTGTGCCTACCAGAGCTCTCTCTCTCTCTGCCCAGGCCCCAAGGCTCTTTGAAGATTCCTCTGAAAGACAGGCCAAGGCAGCCGTACCTCTCCAGTCCTTGTACTCTGAGCCCTGCAGATGTTGCCGAGATCTCTGCTGGTGCCCTTCAGAGCAGCAGCCTCTGTGGTCTGTGCCAGATCTAGACCCAGTGAAGCCTCACCTTGATTGGTGGAATTAACACTGTGCAAGAATACAAGAGCAGAGACTTGAGATAGCGCTAGAAACTGGAAAGTCCTGCAGATGTCCAAGGCCCATTTTTTGATATAGCTCTGGCATCCCAGGGCTTGCTGCTCTGGGCCTGTGATGGGAGAGGCAGTCACAGTGACCATCGTCTTGGGGAGAGGCACTCCCAGTGACCATCATCTTGGGGAGAGGCACTCCCAGTGACCATCATCTTGGGGAGAGGCAGTCACAGTGACCATCATCTTGGGGAGAAGCACTCTCAGTGACTATCATCCAGGGAATGTTTTCAGGGTCATTCGTCCACTCTCCTGATGAGTAATAATACAGGGCTTCTGTGCACTTGAATGTTGAAGAATTTAAGAGATTCATACTCCATTCTACTCTTCCATGAAAATTGAGTCATTCATACTCAAATGGATGTACCTTCAGGACATCCTCATAAGTGAAATTAATAGGTCACAGATGTGGAAATATCGCATCTTTTCTCTGGTATGAGAAAATGAAGATGCAAATGAGTTGTAGAATGTGTGGTAGATATTGTGCAATAGAAAATATTCCAAGGGAAATGGGGTGGCGGGGTAAATAATGAGGAGAAAAATAATGTGATGTAAGAAAAAAGAAAGGAAACAAAGCTTATGTATATAGGGGGCATGGGTGGTGGGGTAGATAAGGGAATGGAAAAAAGTAAGAATTAAGTTGTGTCATATGCTGGTACAAATTCTCATTGCTGAGTGAAATCATGATGTGTATATATAATATACTGTAAAGATTTGAATTACAAAAAAGAAAAAAAGACTTTAAGAGATCAGAGACACAGATGGGTGGAACAAGAGGATTTTAGGTATGTGCTGGCTCAGCTGAGTCCTGTCCAAAGGCTAAGCCAGAACCAGGTCGAGGCTCCAGTTTTACACATAAAACTGGTGCAGGTTGGTTTACCTAAGAGTAGGAAACTTGTAGACAGAAGCGGAACAAAAGTCATCAGTCGGGTTTTGACAGTTTTGCAATTTAGCGTATCTTGTGGACTTAGGTAAAAATTGGATCTTATGGGAACAGGAGTTTGCAAAACCTTACAGGGACACATTTACTAATTTTATTTTTAATAGAACAAAGAGCAAGGCCCCTGGGGGATTGAAAGAGGAATTGCTTCAGTTCGGGGAAACTTGTTTTTCTTTCTTTTTAAAGTCCTGCTTTACTACTTCCTTCCTAATCAAACAGCTTCACACAGGTGTAGCTTTTGGGCCACAGCTTGGTATTCTCTCCTGAATATGCTCTCTTTTTTATTTTTACACAGGTTAAACTGGGAATTTTCCAATTACTTAAATTCTATTTCACTATAATTAAACATTCCAACTTTCGTTTCACTTTCTTCTCACATTTTACTGTATGCTGTCATGAGAAGCCATATTAAACTTTGCCAGAGACTTTTTTCCCACTAAATATCCCATTTCATCTCTTGGAAATTCCTCCTTCTACAAAACACTATGAGGCAAACACAATTTAGCCAAGTCCTTTGCCATTTTATAGCAAAGCTCACTGAGTAATACATAAACAACGGAAATGTAACGCTTACACTTCCTGCGCATATGATCAGGAAGCCCGCTGATCTCGGACTGCCCAGGAGCAATCCTCTCTCTGGTGAAAGTTCACTGTCTGCTCCTCAGGAGAGGCCTCGTTGTTGTGTTCACATGTGGCAGTAGAGGAAAATGACTTTCCCATATCAAGGTCTAGATGTGTAGTGCAGGCCAGTCTCAAAACTTGCAAGGCTTCCAAAGTGCTTGGATTACAGCCATGCCCTGTGATGTCTGCCTGCCTCACTCTTTACACTTATGATAAAACCGTTGCTTTCTTGAGGGCTCTGACCTTCTGATCCAGTCACCGTCCATGGACCTCACCACCTAATGCTTTTGCATTGAGATTTGTGCATCAACATTTAAGTTTATAAGGATGTAGTCAAACCATACATAATCTTTTAGAAAAACAATTAAAAATTCTTGACAGAGGAAGTAATTCTGCCCTTGCTATCATTTAATGTTGTCTACCAGTTGTCTAATTTTAGGCAGTAGCAGCAGTTAAGGGTTTTTGTCCAGTTTTGATTATGGGAACTTGGCCAACCACTTTTACTTTAGAGGGTTAAGATCTTTTTTTTTTTTTTTTTTTTTTTTTTTGCACTTCTGTAGTTCAGGCTGGCCCTAAACTCACTATGTAGCCCAGGTGAGCCTTAATTTGCAGCAATCCTCCTACCTCTGCCTCCCAAGTGTTGGGATTACAGGCATGAGCCACCACACCCAGCACTGCGATATGTGGTTCTAGTTGTTGGTAGACATGAGTCACCATGCCCGACACTGTTGTATGTGGTTACTGGGGATCGAACCCAGCCCTTGCACTTGTAAGGCAGGCACTAGAAACACTGAGCTAAATACCCAGCCCAAGATCTTTTTAACTATGTTTCTAATGGTTGCTGGAGAAAATTTTAATTTTGAAGATGTATCAGTCAGAATTGACTGGAGAAACACAGATATATAAATATATAAGAATTTACAAGCTTGGTTTACAATGGTCACCCATAGTATTGGATGAGAAACTGTCCAAAGAACCTGTCTGTGCACTGGAGACCAAAGGATCCAGTTGAAGGTCTGGAGCTCACTGGAGTGTCTTGTGAAAGTCTGTACCAGAAGGCCAATGGGTCTTATGGGAGGCTGAAGATGCCAGAAGGCTGAAAAATCCCTACCATAAGCTGAAGAGTCAGTGTTGAAAGGCAGGAGATGATGTCCAAGGGGAAGACAAGAGCTCCTTCCAACAGAGTAGAAGCAGGTGGGTCCTTCCTCATTTCTCCTTTATAACATCCCTGATGACAAGTCTCCCTAGTTTGGATCTCCCATTCCCTGGGGGGTGGGATTTCTGAGCCAAATTATCTGAGCTTCTCTTAACCAAGCGTCTCAAGTTGACACAGTCCTTCAGCCATCACAGACAGTAATTTACACTTATGAATGAAACATAAAACAAGTTTATGTTATACCAACAGCTGTTATTAGGTAAAAATCTCATGGAAGTGCATTTTAATCAGGCTGGAATTGCTCTCATTTATCATTCCTAAATTTATTCCGTGAGTTTGCACTGTCTTGGTTGTTCAATATGGCAGTTTGCACTTTGCGTGTTTGGACAGCGAATTGGTGACAGATTCCAGGATCTTTCCAGAATAATAAAAAGTGTCACTCATGATGGAAGCTAGAAAAAAGGGTTGAGTGGGAATTTTTAAAGTCATTTTACTCTTTTTGAGATTGATTCTAATTTTAGTGCATTCTGTGTCCAGCTTTAAATATGGCAACAGATTAAGCCAAGTAATAGCCAATTGTTGTGTCTGTATTTAGAACTGTTGTATCAAATGTTCTGGAACCATCTGTGAAAATCACCTTTAGATTAGTGGAGCTCAAAAGCCCCCTACTGCTGTAGGTCCCTTATTTTGGTTTGGGGGATGACTACTTTTTTGATGATGGAGCCATAAAAATAGCAGGGACCTGTGGCAAAATGCAGTGGGCAGGTGGCCAGGCTGCCTGCTGTGAGGCTTCACGGGGCCCAGATGGTGCGCTGCTCCTCCCATCTGTCCCTGCTTCCTTCAGGACCTGGGCCCACAGCATTCCCACTCCCCGATGCTGTTCACTTCCATCCTGATCTCAGACAACTCCCTGGTCTCTCACATTGCACTTATCTTCGACCTAGGGCACCAAGCAATTCAAGGAAGCCGAATAATCCAAATGGGGAATATTATAACTTACAACCTGCTAGATATACAAACCATGAGTTGATGTTCTCTAAAACTGAAGAATGAATTCTAAGATTAAAAGTTTAAGAGTATGAAAGATTCATTGAAAGATAGCTTATATCTAAGAGAAAAAAATGGGTTGTCTGCCCAGCTTACTTTTCTAGGTGCTTTATGGAGCAAAGCCATGAGGTGAGGTGGGTAAAAAGTGGGACAAAATTATAAGATTCAGAGAAAAATCACAAGGTGGGTGGGTATAAGGTGGGACAAAACTATGATCAGCCAATCAGATTACAAGTATAGCCACTCAGGTAATATTGCACAAATGGAGATCAAATGGGGAGGCCTGTCACAAAGCAAGTATACAAGATTTCTCAGAAGTAATAGGCAAGTTGGGGATAGTTTGGTTCCCAATTAGGGTGATTGATGTCTATTTAGAATATCAATCACTGTTGTTTATTCCGTGGGGAAATAAGTGAAGTTAGTAGTTCTTCTCTTTTTAATTCTAATCTTCAGTGAATGTGTCTCAGTTGTTTTCTATGCAGAAAGCCCAAATTTCTAACTGATTTAACTGTTTATAATAATTTAACTATTTATAATAATTTCTAACTAATTTAACTGTTTACAATGTCTTGATTCCGAGTTTGTCTTTATTAATAAATCCTGATTCTAAATGGGTCCACTGTGCCCGTGTGGAAGTCACCTAAGGCAACCCTTCAACCTCAAACAGAATTTCTGATCTCCTAAAAGCAGAGAATTACTTTAATTTGACAGAAAGCATTAACTTGAGCTAGGAGTCTAATGGAAGGAAACAGAGGCAGGTTCAAGATTTAACCAGAAAGTACACTAGGAAATCACAGGTTTCCCTGAGACTCCCTTCTTCCAGGCAAGCCAGCTCTGCCCTGAGTTTTCCTCTATTCTTTGCACGTGGTTTGCTCATATTTAATTTAGAGTTGCCTGTCTACCTGCTTAGCTCTGTCCCACCTATCCACTCTTGCAGTTCCAAAGCTTCTCGTGGATAACATGGGCACCTTGTGCCAGAGGCAATGACGGATGTCCGCTATACCCTGCCAATGACAAACACAGCTTGTGTTCTCCAAGGGCTGCTGAAAATAATTAACACTCAAATCAGTGATGCAGGATCTTCAAATGCAGGTTAAAATTACAACTGAAGAAGCATATTGCTCTTCCTTAAAGTTACGGTTCATCTTTAATTCTAATATTAAACTGTGATAGGTCGTTTCATTAAGAGTTAAGTGAACTTATGTATTCCCAGGCATCACAGTATACCTGGTGCAAGATGTGAAGGATGACAGGAAGCCAGGGCTTGGGTTTGAGATAAACAGCTCACCACATGCAGCAACACCTGTGGTGTCAGACACCCCTGGAGACCAACGGACTTCCTCTGCCCCAGAACAAAAGTCTTCTTCCAACCCAAGACAAAAATTTCCCCCTCCTCCTGGCACTATCCCTCTTCTACCCAATTAGAATCATGATTTGTCAGTAAAGAAAATTTAGCCTCAAGACATGATGAACAGTTAAGTTATTAGAAATCATTATAAGGCAGTTAGACAAGGCTGAGGCATCTGTAAAGATCAAGATGATTTTTTTCCTCTTAAAACTGGAAGAAAAACATTAGTTAGAGGCACAGGGTCCATCTGCACCCTCAGAGGAGATGAACATGAAGTTTTTCAGTTTGACAAGTGGATTCCACAGATGTGTAACTATAGCTCAGCCAGAAAAAAAGTTTCTTCTATGTTAAATATTTTTAATGGTTATATCTGTATTTATTTCATGTATTGTACAGTACAGAAAACATTACTGCAGACAATTAAATTAATTGAAAATTATTACAGGGCAGTTAGATAAAGGGGGGCCCTCATGATAGAAAACAACTGTGGCACATTCAACAGTTAGCATTATAAATTACTTTATTTACCCAAGTATTTCCCTTAGAGATTAAAAAAAATGGTGTTTGATATTCTATATAGGTAAAATCATCTGCTAAGAGGGACCAAAACCTTACCCCACCTGTTCCCATGCATCACTACAATTCTTTGTCTCTTGTATCCTTGCTATATGACTTGCTTCTTTGTATCTCCATTTGATAGAGGGGAGTAGATGCAATTCCCAAACCTCCTAGGTATCCAAAACACGAGTTTTTGTTCTCTAAAACTGAAGAATGAATTCTAGGAACCATGGAGGCTAAGGGCCGGAGGAAGGAATTATTGAGAGAAAGGTGGCTTCTGCCTAAGCAAGACAGAAGGGGAGCTGGAAAGTGTTTTGCCTGTTCAACCTGCTTCTCAAAGGTGTTTTATGGGACAAAGCTACAAATTGAGGCCAGTTCAAGGTGGGACAGAACAATAGCCAACCAGTAAGAATGTGACACGTCATTTGGGTAATATTGATTAAATGTGGGTCAAATGAGGAAGTGAATTACCTAAGAAGCATAGAAGGATTTTCAGTAAGGATGGGTCAGGAATCTTTCCTGGAAAGGGTGGGTTAAGATCTTGGCCCCTCCCCAGGTGATTGATACCTATTTCCTTTATCAATCACTGCTATTTACCCCTAAGGGAAACATTCAGGGGTAGTTGTTTTGAGATGGAAAAATAATTCCTAAATAAAAAGTTTTCTGTTGCTAAAGTAACAAAGAGCACTCCTGGCTCATACCGCCTCTCACACCTAACAGCTGTCCAGGGTTTACTTAGAGTTGCCTCGTCATTTTTCATTAGCCTTTGTTCCCACTAAATCTCTGTCTTTTCAAACTGATGTAATCTCCACTTTCCTGTCATATGCAAATGAAATGAATTCCAGCATACTCTTCCATCCAGTCATGTAAAGGGAATATGACTTCCTCAGCCAGTGAACTGATGTTAACTGCCCTGTTTGTGGAGCTCCGCCCCTCATCCCCTTGATGGCCAGTTCCAGTCTGATCACTTTATGGAAGAATCTCCAATCAGTCTGCTGTTGTAATAAAGCTGCACACTTGCCTCCAATCTCCAGGATATGTCCTTAATTCTTCTCAGCCTAATCCTTCCATACCACTGAGAGCTGCAACACTGCAGACTGAAAGTCTTGAGCTACAACTTTTCTTGTACAATGCTGGCCTTCAATGAATGTGTCTTGACTGTCCTCCCTGTTGGCTCCTCAAAGGCCTGCCCTGTCTAACTGCCTACAAGATAGATAATTAACTTACCTATCTACAATAATTTAATCAATATTACCTAACCAACTAGACTCGTAATCTGATTGGTTGATCATAGTTTTGTCCCATCTCAGGTCCACATTGTGATTCCTCATTGGATCAATATTACTTAAGTGACTGTACTTGGAATCTTACTAGTTGACTATAGTTTTGTTCTACTTTGTGCCCACCGTACCTCATGGCTCTGTCCTATAAAACACTTTTGAGAAGCTACTGTTAGAGTAACCTGAGGCATGGCTGAGCCCACCAGAGCAGGCAAAAATGAACAGAGTTTGTGTTCTTTAAAATATAAGACTGAAGGGCTGGTATTTGGCTCAGTGGTTCTGGCACCTGCATTGCAAGCGCAAAGGCCCTGGTTCAATCCCTGGTAACCACATACAACAATGCTGGGTGTGGTGACTCATGTCCACCAGCAATCAGTACCCCATACCACAGTGCTGGGCATGGTGGCTCACACCTGTAAGCCCAGGACTTGGGAGGCAGAGGCAGGAGGCTTGCCGAGTTCGAAGCTGAGTTTAGGACCAACCTGAACTACAAAGCAAGACCCTGTCTCAAAACAAAACAACCCAGAAAACTGAATTCTAGGAGCGACAGAGAATATGAAATCCTTATTTAGAGAAAGATATCTTCTGTCTAAAACAGACAGAAAGAGGACCAGAAAGTGGGTTGCCTGGCTACTCCACTTCTCAAAAGTGTTTTATGGGGCCAAGCCAAGAGGTGAGATGGATACAAAATAGAACAAAACTATAGTCTCACAGAAGGAATAAGGTTGAACAAAAGCATGATAAACCATATGATTTAGGTGCAGTTAGTCAGGTGATTTTGATTAAAGAGGGATTAAATAAAGAAGTTAGTCACATAGCAAGCATACATAGGATGGACAAGGCATTTCCAGAAAAGAAATGGGATAGAAAGATTGATGGCTTTTTAGAATATCGATCAATCCCCGGTGTTTATCTCCAGAGGAAGTATGTGGATGCAGTATTTCTTCTCTTTCTCTAATGCTAACCAGGGAATGTTTGTCAATGTTTTATATGTCAATGGCCCAGCTTTGTCTTATTGCCTTATAATAATTTCTACCTGACTTAATTATCTGCAATACTAATATTAGGATATGTCCTAAAGGATCTCTTGCATTCTAAATATATTTTTCCTTCCCTCCATTGTGGGGTAATATTCCCAATTTCTCCTTGATGTTCTCACTCAGCCACCCTTGCCAACACTGTAATGCCCTCTTTGGATGGTTTCTTAAGAGCTATAGGAGACCAGAATGGCCGGGGGAAGTCTTAGTTTCTAGCTCATGGTATCGTTGTTGAACTTCCTGGTCCAAGCCTTCTTACCTCTGGAACTCAGACGTCTAAGCCAGTATTTTTAAGGAATGAGCATTTACCTTTTCCCACAAGGAAAGAGAATATTACTTAAATGTGGCTCACTCAGAGGAAAGTGATATCAAGGGGGTGATCCGAGAGTTCTGTGTGACTTTCTGGGATCTGAGAGATCACTGGCTAGTGCTGAGTTGAGACTTAAAAAGTTTTCAGAGTTAGAAGCTGTGGACATTCACTGGTTTGAGGCAGAGAGGAGAGAAGGTGACATTACAGGGAACATGTACATTCATGGATACAGGTTAAATACCAGAAAGGAGGGCTGGGGATATAGCTCAGTGGTTCCGGCGCCTGTCTTACAAGTGCAAGGACCCAGGTTCGATCCCCGGTAACCACATAACAATACTGGGTGTGGAGACTCACCCAGCAACAACCAGTACCACATACCACAGTGCCGGGCATGGTGGCTCACGCCTGTAATCCCAGCACTCGGGAGGCAGAGGCAGGAGGATTGCTGTGATGTGAGGTTGAGGCTGAGCTCAGGGCCAGTCAGAACCACAAAGCGAGAACCTGTCTCAAAAAACCTTAAATAAAAAATAAATACCAGAAAGTATTTTCAGGAAGTCCAAAGTGTGACTCCCATAAACATGTAGATGAATATACATCAATAAATTAATTCAGTTCATCAGTCCATGAGGGAACCAGTAAAATGGTGAAGCTGGCTCAGAAAGCATTTTAAAAAAAGAAGTACATGGGGAGTATGACAGATGAGTGTGTGATTGATATCACCAGGTCAGGTGTAGAATTGATTAGTGATGAACAGGACAATAAACTATAATCCTTGAGATTACCTTCTCTACTAAATAAACAATTGACATCTCTAAGGGGTAGGAATTATATGGGATTATATCTGGGACCTTTTGAAAATAATAATTGGAAATTCAATTGAGGTTCATTCCTCCCAGTGGTGAAAAAATTTTGAGTCAGACTGAGCTTCCTGACATTCATAGCACATGCTACTGCTTTTTTTTTAAAAAAAAAAAAATGGATTTCCAAGTTTGAAATGTATTTAAAAAAAACCCATAGATTTATATTTCCTGTGGTTTAGAAAGAAGCCAGTCTGAATTATGGTGATTTCAAGTGAGTACCAGTAAGGAGGAAGGTTTTTTAACAGAAGAGGCCCAAGAGATTCAATGTCAGTGGAAGAAGCTGTATGTAGCTCTCAGGAGGGAGGTCACAGTCAAGGTCAAGGGGCTGAGTTAGAAATGTTCAGTGGGGAAACACACTAGAAACTCATGAGGGACGAGAGAGACAGAAAGACTTGTCAAAAATAGAACAAGCCACTCGGCTCTAGACGAGGCAGACCAACAAGAGCCTCCTATATCAATTGACCTTGACAACTGATTAATGGATTTTAATGTCAAGGAGCCATATTTCATTCTGTTTGGTGAGAGGCAGGCAGAGAGGGAAGAGGCAAGGGCAGAGAGAAGAGAGTTATATAGTTTCAGCCCACTTCCTTTATCACCAAAGGCTTGCTGATCTGGGGGGAAAATGAAGAGAGAGCGTTGAATGTGTTCCAGCTTCTAACTCTTACCCAGACCTAAATGTATTTCCTATCACGGACTTTTGTGACAAGAAATAAGCAGGACTTTTTAGTATGTAAACATGTAATGTATATCCAACAATAATTACTTTACTGGAAGGAGTAAGCTTGTACAAGTTGGAGCCTCATTGAATGGGCAGTGACAGGAGGACGGAGCACTTTTCTTGAGCTCAGCAGATGGATGCTGCAACATAATCTCTGTAGTGCTGTGCTTTGGACATGCGAAGAGTGTGTGTTTGGGGATGTAAAGAGTGAACTCAGGTAAATCAGTCTTTCCTATAAGGAAACAGACAAGTAATAGCCACAGTTGAAAATGAAGATAAGAAATGGCTATGAGAAGAAATACCAAAAATAATTTGTTTCTGGAAAATTAGGGCAAGAAGAGCCCTCTCTTTCTTTTTGAGGATTTCTTTGTCTCATGACCACACATCTCAGCATATATTACAACTAAGGAAGACTTCACTTTTCTACTGAGGAAGACAATACAGAATGTTCTCACAGAGAGGTAGAAATCATTTCTCAGAAGAATGACATTCTTCCGGTCACTTGAAATCACCGTAATTCAGACTGGTTTCTTTTTAAACCACAGGAAATATAAATCTATTTTTTTAAAAATACATTTCAAACTTGGAAATCCAGTTTTTTTTTTAAGCAGTAACATGTGCTGTGGGTATGAGGAAGCTCAATCCCACTCAAAAATTTTTTCACCACTGGGGGAATACATGTCGATTGCATTTTCAATTATTATAGTTATAGTATAAGACTATGTATTAAATTCTTTGATCATATCTTTTAAATCATATAAGTTTGAAAAATGAAGAGGAAAAAGTACTGTGGTGTGGAAGGGACAGGTTTGTAGAATGTGTTATAATATTTGGAAACCTGGGGGTATAACCCAGTAGTAGAATGTTAGAGTCACCACCCAACAAAAAGGCTCAACAGCGGTGCCAGATCTAAAATGGCTTCCTTTCCCGTGAGTGTCAAAAGACAACCTATCAGAAAGCTCCTTCACCTGCCCCCTCAAGGCAGCCGATCTCTATCTACCACAATGCTCTCCCAGCCCAAGTCCCCATGAAAACCCCACTCCACTTGCCAAGGCTGTCTCGTCTGTCTGTCACTCTCTCTTCCTCCCCATTTTTCCAAGCAGCCCATCCAGCAGCTTTCACCTCCATTAAAGCCTTGTGACAGGTGTTCCTATTTTGTTTTTCCTTCATAAAATACATGTTTATCATATATAAGGGCCTGAGTTTAATATCTAGCTTAGAAAACAACTGGCTTTATAATTTTTAAACAAAAACTAATGAGATACAAACAAAAATTTGCCAATGTAATGTGCTATTAGAAAAACACTTCAAACCTTTTAACAAAATACCATTGACATTAGCTAACTTATTTACTTTTTATTCACTGATTAATGAATTGCTTTGATTTTGAAAGATAAATCAGAGTTCAAAAAACAATTTTAATAAATACTCTATTATTTCCATTCAGGCTTGGCAGACCAGGCAGCTTGTCGTAGCAAAGAATTTTAACATTTATGAACAAATCCAAAGTTTTAAAATTTTCTAAATGCCTGGTCTCCCTTCTCTTAAATCTTAGAACAAAAGAATTTATCGAGAAGTATAAGCTTAGTTCTGTGTAAGGTGGATAATTCTAACCTGTCAGCTGATGTCACCTGATTCATCCTCTGCAGTGCTGAAGAAAATCAAAGGAACAAAGTGGAGGTCATGAACTCTCGCTTAGTGGACCGGGGATTTAGCTCAGTGGTTCTGGCGCCTGTCTTGTAAGCGCAAGGACCCAGGTTCGATCCCTGGTAACCACATAAAATACTGGGTGTGGAGACTCACAACCAGCAGCAATCAGCACCACAAACCACAGTGCTGGGCATAGGGCCCACATCTGTACTCCCAGCACTCGGGAGGCAGAGACAGGAGGATTGATGTGATGTGAGTTTGAGGCTGAGCTCAGGGCCAGCCTGAACTACAAAGAGACCCTGTTTCAAAAAAAAAAAAAATGAACTCATGCTCAGAAGGCCAGGATGGCATGGCAGAAAATAGTACAATCGACTAGTTGGGCTAAGTTCTTCGGTAAGAAAGAATAGAAAAAGAGTTGTCTCCTGGGGGGAAATCTGAAGACTACGTCTGTCCTGTGATTTTTGTTTTGGCAGAATTTGTATCCTCAATCCTGACTCATCTTCTCTTCTCCAGATAAGCACAGATAAGCACAGTTTAGGACTTTACAGGTTATGTGACTCTCTACATGTGACCATTCTGAGGCCACCGAGTGGTGTGCACATAGCTGACCCCTTCTTCTGCTGCTGTAGCAAAAGGGAGGCCATTGTGTTCTGAATGTTGCTGGTGTCCCATAGTGCTTTGGTAAGGTTTAATTCTTTGGGTGCTTCAGTTTCATATCAATCAGGATTTACCCAGAGAATAGGACAAAGTGGAATGAACATGCCCATTATCCAGAGAAAATAATCCATGACAGGAGGGCTCCATGACAGAGAGTTGGTCCATGCAGTTATGGGTAGAGCTAAGTAGGTCTGAAGTCTAGGAAAGCAGAGAAATGCTATCAG
>PVIR01030050.1:0-20666 GCA_004026965.1 Petromus typicus
GAGAGGGTTGCCAGAAGCTGCATGCACAGCGTATCACAGAGCAGAGGAGCCACAGTGCTGAGGTGGAACGTCGTCTGTCAGGGCGGGCCTGCAGTCAGGGTGCTGTGTGCACATGCAGTGGCTTTGTCCGTATTATACATATGCTCTTCCTACGGAATTCCCACATGCTACTGAAGTGACCCCAAGTCACCTTGATTTGGAGGGCTGGGTTTGGGAACAGAGTTTGTGGATATTACTCTTAGTATCTGTTAGAACAAAATCACTGTATGTTTAAATACTTAGGAATTACTTATGAAATCTATTCTTAGTAATGGTAGGATAATCTTCAGTTTTTTGTTATTAGAAAAATATATGTATTTTCTAGAACTTCTAACGCACTTGTAATGTGGTGTCTTTATGCTTCCAGTGACATCTGGTCTTTGGGCTGCATTCTGTACGAACTTTGTACCCTGAAGCACCCAGTGAGTACACTGAGCAGAAATGGTCCTCAATAATGTGCCACATTCCCTAGGATAAATTGATTCTAAAAAGTTTTCCTATGTTGTTATTGTTATTGTCTTTGCCTTGAGGTACTTTTGTATTATATGCTTATAAGCAATATCTACTAGTAAGTTTCTGTAATTCTACGTGTAGCTTTTTTCCTATTATTTAAAAAATATTTGGTAAAAAATATATATATCATAGATTTGCCATTTATCCAAATATTTTTGTGGCATTGATTACATTCATAGTAGCATGCATTCATGGTATTCTCTGTAAAACTTTTCTATCACACTAAACAGATACTCTGTGCCTATTAAGCACATTTTTCCTCAATCCTCTCTTCTCTTAGCTGCTGTTTTCAAATCTATTTTCTATCTTTATGATTTTTGCATAGTCTATATATTTTATATTCGTAGATTATATAAATTTTGTCCTTTTGTATTAGGTATGGTTCACTTAACACGTTTTCCAGGTTCATTCATTTGGTAGCATGTGTTACAATTTGATTAATTTTTATAGCTGAATAATATTCTTTTGTGTTTCTGCCTTTGTTTTTCTGTTCATCTGTTAGTAGACACTTGGCTTGTTAATATTGTTTGGTTTTTATGAGTAATGATGTTATTCACATGGATAAATAAGTATTACTTAAAGTTTCCGATTTAATTTTATTTTTAGTTTTTGGAGTTAGGGTCTAGTTTTGTAGTTCAGGCTGGCCCTGAACTCACTGTGTAACTCAGGCTAGGCTTGAACTCACAGCAGTCTTCCTCCCTCTGCCTCCTGAGTGCTGCGATTACAGGCATGAGCCACTATGCCTGGCATTGTGGTATGTGATTACAAGAGATTGAACTTGGGACCATACACTTGCCAGGCAGATGCTGGAACCACTGAGCTAAATCCCTGGCCCTCTGTTTTAATTTTTTTTTTTAGGTTTTTTTTTTTTTGAAACAGGGTCTCGCTTTGTGGTTCAGGCTGGCCCTGAGCTCAGCCTCAAACTCACAGCAATCCTCCTGCCTCTGCCTCCCGAGTGCTGGGATTACAGGCGTGAGCCACCACGCCCGGCACTGTGGTATGTGGTACTGGTTGCTGCTGGGCGTGATTCTCCATGTCCAGTACGGTATGTGGTTACTGGGGGATTGAACCTGGGTCCTTGCACTTGCAAGATAGGCACCGGAACCACTGAGCTAAATCCCCGGCCCCCCTCTGTTTTAATTTTTTAATAAATGGATAGTTAGCCCTTTCAGGAACCATCAAGCTGTCTTGCAAATGGTCTATACCACTTTTACACTCATCTTTTTGCAGCTGGTTTCATTTACTATGTGAGCTTCCTAACAAAAAAGGAGAAAAAATACTTTGTTCTAATATTCTATTTTTCTAGATATGTATGTATCTGCTTTTAAAGTTCAACTTTTACTTTTCAGTTTCAGGCAAATAGTTGGAAAAATCTTATCCTCAAAATATGTCAAGGGTCCATCCGCCCACTGCCATCTCATTATTCCTATGATCTTCAGTATCTCATCAAGCAGATGTTTAAACGGAATCCCTCGCAGCGCCCTTCGGCTACCACCCTGCTCTCTCGAGGCTCTTTGGCTCCCCTCATCCAGAAGTGCTTAACCCCTGAGGTGCGATACTAGTTTTCAAGGATGTGATCAAATAGTGTGCTATCTTTTAAACCCAACTTGTTATAAATGTTGGTGAACATTCAAATAAGTAGAAATGTGTTAAGAAAAATAAAAATCTTTTTTCCTCCCCCAATGCTGCTCTCCAGGAATAATTACAATTACAGTCTGTGTATCCTTCCACATCTTTTTCTTACCATGTACAAACATCATGTTTGTCTCTCTGTTTAAATTACATGTTCTTTTGGCTGGGCCTGGTGGTGCATGCCTGTAATTCAAGCACTAGGGAGGCTGAGGTAGGAGGACTAATGTGAGACCAAGACCAGCCTGGACTATGTAATGAGACCTTGTCTGAAGAAAAAAATTATGTGGGCTATTTTTTTTTTTTCCTAAATTTTTAAATTGTTTCTGGTGCTGGGGATTGAGCCCAGGGCCTTAAGCATACTAAGTGCAGTTTTATCACTCAGCTACATTCCACTCCTGTTATATGTACTTCTTAGTGGCATTTTTATTATTTAGCTTTAAATATGCTTACGCTGAAGAATACTGGTGATCAAATGACATTTATGATAGTGTTCTAAAGAAAGTGTCTTTCACATCTTTAAATTCTCAATTTTAAATTTCAGATAGTCACAGAATATGGAGAACAAATATTAGAAGAAACCAAAACATATAAACATCATACACCAAGAAAAAAGGGTAAGAACTTTGCAAAGACTGTTTTTAAAGTACTCTTTTTATTTTTATTTATTTTTTAAATTTTGGCAGTACTGGGATCAAACTGGGGCCCTTGTGCTTCCAAGGTAGGCACGATGTCACTTGAGCTAAATCCCTGGCGCTAAAGTACTCTTTTTAAAAATACAGTTTAAAAAAGATGTAATTTTAAGCTGTTAAAAGTAATCAGCGGAAATATTCAAGTCAAATTTTTCTTTTTTATTGTATCAGACAGAATATTCTATTGAATGTTATTCTGTAGTTTTCCTGAGATCAGAAAAAAGACCCTAGTTTGGATAATTTAGTGATAGGAAGATTGGTGTGTGCTTCATAATTTGCACCTTATTTACTCTGATTTAATGGTTTGAAAGGCTTCTGTGGAGTGAGCCTCGGAATCTAACTGTGAGAAACATAACACCAGTATTATAGGAAATATACCCCCAAGTTTGACAGGACCAATTCTATAAATTGTTCTGAAGTAGAGCCTATTCATCTGTGAACTGTGACTTTTTGGGTGGTCGTGATATGTCAGCATAGGTTCGTCATTTGTAAGTGGTATGGGATATTGGTAGTGGGGGAAATCATGCATGTGTGGGAATAGGCTAAGTATCTAATTTAACTTATTCTCTTTTTGGAGCTTGTCATATCTGTATTTTTCCAAAGCACTGCTTATTCCTTTGCATTTATTTTCATTGACTTCTTTCTGCAGAAAGCTAACAGATGGTAGAAAGGAGCAGACTAAGAGAGAAGTTAAGAAATATAGCTCACTGGAGGACTGTGCCGCACCCCCTGTGGGGATCTTTCTCATTGAAAAAAAATTTTGAAAACTTGTTGCTGAAAGTTAGCGTTTATTGTTTTGGAGGGGTGCTCTGAGAGTAGTGAGGAAACCCAACTCAGTTTCTTGGACTGTAATTCAGTCACAACATTTCTGTATCCTCAAATGTGTGGGGACGTCGCCCACCAGCAAGCCAGCCGTCAGTTCTACAGAAGACAGCGGCTGACTGGCCTCTAATCCTGCTCAGCCTGATACCATCTATCTTTCAGTTCCCGAGGATACCCTCACTTCAGACACCAGCAGCAAGGCTGGGCCTCTGGAGCTTCTGACCAACTGGCTGAAAATCAAGGTTCCATTAACCTACATTAGGATTAATGAACTTGCTAGAGTGTCACACAGAACTCAGAAACGCTTAGGTGTTTACCAGTTTATCATAGAGGCTACTTTGCTTTTAGCACTGGGGATCAAATCTAGGGGTACTGTACCACTGTGCTATACCACAGGCCTTTTCATTTTTAGTTTATTTATTATTTATTTGATTTTTAAATTTTTTTTTTGCAGTACTGGGGTTGAACCTCAAGTACTTGGACAAAGTGAAATCCCTGTGTAAGATTTTTTTTTTTTTTTTTTTTTTTGAGACAGGGTTTCGCTTTGTAGTTCAGGCTGGCCTTGAGTTTAGCCTCTAACTCACATCACAGCAATCCTCCTGCCTCTGCCTCCCCGAGTGCTCGGATTACAGGCGTGAGCCACCACGCCCTGCGCTGTGGTATGTGGTACTGATTGCTGCTGGGTGTGAGTCTCCACGCCCAGTATGGTATGTGGTTACCCGGGATCGAACCTGGGTCCTTGCATTTGCAAGACAGGCGCCGGAACCACTGAGCTAACTCCCCGGCCCTGTGTAAGATTTTTTGAAACAAGGTCTTGGGGAGTGATTGAGTTGATGAGGCTGGGTTTAAACTTGCCTGAACCTCTGAGAGTGCTGAGATTAAACCCTTGCACCATTACATCCAGCCCCTTTTTATTTTTATTTAAAGCAAAGTCCTGCTGAGTTGCCCAGGCTGGCCTCGAACTTGAGCTCCTCCTGCTGTACGTAGCCTCATGAGTAGCTGGGATTACAGGCATGTACCACTGAGCCCCACAAAGCTGTTTTGAAGGATGTGGAGAAGCAACAAGATGAAAAATTGTGTAACCCAGCCAGGAAGAGTGTTGAGTGCAGGAGCTTTTGTCTCTACTGAGCTGTGGTGCGCCGTGCTCCTGGCACATGAGGGCTCTTGCCCACCTCCCTATAAGCCTCCACCTGTTGGCTGCCCAAGAACCCTTCCAGCCTTGCGTTATCAGATTTCCATGGAGGTGTTGTTGCACAGGTGTGACTAAAGCGGGGAGAACTGGGACGAAGTATGATTGTATAAGGAAAGTACAATTTAATACTAATAGACTGAGCAGGCGACACAGCCAGGCCTGTGCAGGATGGAAATGGGTGTATCATCACCTACTGGAAGGCAAGGGAAGTCGGCGTTTCTTTATGGCCAAGACAGAAAGGTGGGGAAGGGTTAGAGTGTATTTTTAGTTTCTCTGACCCACTTTGGGGAAGAGAAATTCTAGTCTTTATGTCTGACCTTAGGGAGGCAAAGGAGGATGAAAGAAGGCAGAAAGTCAGGGGGAGATTTTGCTGTCTGAAGCCCAAGGCCGCCTTACTGTCTTTTGTCTTCAATGCTCTAAAGCTGTTCCAAAACTGTTTTAGGAACTAAGGACAGAAAACGAAATATTTCAGCAAAAGATATACTTGCTGTTCTTGTCACTTAGGAAATGACAAGGGCTCTGGCACGTATAAGCCAGGAACTGTGGAGAAAACCCAAACTACATACATCATAATAATATCACAGCTGTGAACCTTCAGTCTTCTAATCCAGCCTGATGTAAGAGGTCCCAGTTGCCTTTGCTTTACCATTTTGCTTTGGTGTTGATTTTACTTTTTTGGTACTACTTTGTTCATGTCAAAGGTAATGACAAAACAAACAGAAAAGTTTCAAGGTAGGTTGGAAAAATTGTAATTTTACAATTTCTGGAAAAGAATAAAGGAGCTAGAGAAATGCTACCCTATTGGGATCTTGTGCCTGGTGTCATCTCCACTTAGTCTGTACACAGTTAGACCAGAACAATGAGATAGAATGTTGGGGCAGAGACTGTTTATAACTCCTGTGTCCACCTCAGCAGAGGTGCTCAATAGCCATTTTTTAAAATGCCAGGTGTGGTGGCAAACACCTGTAATAATCCTAGCATGTGGGAGGCTGGGGCAGGAGGATTGCCTGAGTTTGAGACCAGTCTAGGCTACACAATGAGTTCAAGATTAGTCTGAACTACATAGCAAGACCTCAAAAAGAAAAGGTTTTTAAAAATGTGAAATGACGCCATGTGTGGTGGCACATGCCTGTAATTTCAGCACTTGGGAGACTGAAACAGAGGACTGCCACAAGTTTAAGGACAGCCCTAGGCAACTTTGTGAGTTCACCACCAGCCTGAACTACAGTAAGGCTCCGTCAAATGAGTGAAGTGGAATATTGAATGAACAAGTTACCTGAACTTCTGCGCTCTGTTGAAGGAAAATATAGTAGGATCCCTCTGTACCCAAGGGACTAATTACCAGAATTCTTCCCTGACTCTTTCTTCTCTTGTGAATGAAGATGGTCATTTCCTACCTGTTCTGTCTGCCATCACACAGATGTCGGGAAAAGACTTCACAGGCTGGTTACATGTCCTGTCAGGGACGCTGACCTTCAAGTGTGCAATGCCTACTGCCTGTTAGTCTTCAGTGAATTGGCGTGACTGAGTAGCCATGTCTTTTCCATTGCACATTTTAACATTAGGAATAAACAGCAGAAACAGCATCTTTCAACAACTGTTAAGTATTTTACTACGAGGCAATTAAAACTTGATAACCTTGTTCAGCTAATCCTTTGCCTTTCTGACTTTAAAACTCTCCCTTTTCTCTCGGGCTTTCACATAAGAAACTTAATAAGGTTGACGTTCCTGTGCTTTTTCTTCCTACCTTCTGTTGCGAGTAGAGCCCAGTGGAATCAAGGCAGATTTGGGAAATGAAGCGAGCAAAGTGGTAAGTGCTTTAAAAGTAAATGTACGGGCCTCAGCGTTGGCGGTTGGGACAGTTTCTGCTCTCCTGTCCCAGCAGGTGAGCGGCCCCCTGTTGATTGGATGGGGCAGTAGAGAAGCGAGAGTGCGGTGGCCTTCACTCTTGCCCCCTCCTCCCCGCTCTCACCCTGCACTGACAAGGAGCTCATTTCTCGGGATCTCCTGAGCCCTCGCTGTGGTTGCCCTTGTCCCTAGGAGCTGAGAGGACCACCTTCCCCAAGGTGGAGCCTGAGTGTGGCCATTATGATTCCCTGCTGATGTCTCTGGGGTTCCAACTATTATAGGAATAGTTATTTAAAAATTCAGTCACTTCAATGATTCACTTTGGATTGATTCATCATTTTGAATAATTTCATTCTGGATTTTTATTTTCATTTCCTTTATTTCTTAAGCTTGAATTATATATGATTATTAATATACGTCGGCCATTCCCGGGGCCTGCGGCAGCCCCAGGTCTCATTCCCCAGAGCTCATTGTTTGGTCAAAGTCCTCAGCTGGGTGAGCAGGAAGGTAGGAAAATCCCTGGAGACAGAGGCATCTCCAGTGAGACAGGCTTGGGAGGGATGTCACCTTTACAGCCCTCACTGAAGAGCTTCCTTGCAAATGTGCTTTCTCAGTATTTCTGAGGATTTTTTTCTGATGTCCTTACAAGAGAAGATCTGTGGATTTTCATAAGCTTCGGGTGGGACTACAAAGCAGGGTTTTTTTTTCTCCAGGAGAAAAGATAGCTGAAGGAAAAAAAAAAAAAAGATGGCTGAGGAAATAAAAATGTACTAGCAATAATAAACATATATAATTATAAATTATATAACTAAAAAGTGTGTGTAATATTATGAAATAGCCATTTGGTGTGTGTCAAGACTGTCATGACATAGGGTATTGTTTATTGATTATCAGTGTCACAGAATATCTCATTTTGCTATCCCATCAAGCCTTGTACAATAAATAATACTGAAATTTTTCATTATTTTCCTCAAACCTGTCAATTAGTGTCATTTTCTAATTTTTCATTTTCTTCTAATTTCTTTCTAATTTGTTATTTTCTTCTTTTTCATATTTTTCACAATTAATAATTAATGGCTATTAGTATGTATTGTTATTCATATATGTGTGTGTATAGATGTGGTTATTATGTACATAATTATATATGATTATTAATATACGTGTATTTGGGTCCTTTGACTACTCACTACTCATGTTTAAATTTATTTTTGTTAATAATTAGAATAGCTACCTTTGCATATTTATCCACTCTTTTGGAGCGATTCAAGCTCTAAATACTTGAATATCTTTTTTAAAGCAACAGGAAAAACGAGGCGGCAAGTGCAGCCATACTGATTTTGAAAGCACTAAAACCAGTTCAGTGGAAAATGCATTGAGGAGAGTAACCAGAGGGCAGGCAGGTAAGCTTGGAGTTGTAATCATTACTCATGTGGAAAGCTGGGGAATGCAGAAGTAACAATTTTCACATTACCAGGTCCTGTGTGTCACTAGCAAGTATACAGGCAGGTATTTGCTCATCCACCAATTTGTTTAATGTTACAGGTAGGTATATTTTACTTCGTCATTCAGAAAACAAAAACAAAACACTGGGGTTGAGAGTGTGCCTCTGTGGTACAGCATATGTTCAGCATTTTATAAGGCACTGGGTTCAACCTCCAACACGGCTAACAAAGGATAATAGTATTTAGAAGTCAGAAAAGTGATAGGAAAAGTGATATTTGTATAAAGAGTTCTGTCTAAAAATTCTCCTGGGGCTTCGTTTTTGTACATTATGCAGTACACAATTATAGGAATAGTTATTTAAAAATTCAGTCACTTCAATGATTCACTTTGGATTGATTCATCATTTTGAATAATTTCATTCTGGATTTTTATTTTCATTTCCTTTATTTCTTAAGCTTGAAAGAAATACTGTTGCTAGCTCTGAGTTTGAAAGATAAAATACTCTTTGGCATTCTTTTTTCATGTTTTAGCATCAGGTAATCAGTCAGCCTGTCCCAAAAAAGCCAGTTCACCACATCCTCGCCGGCGACAGTGGGAGACAGATGTACCCAGCACAGTTCTTTCAGCTTTGGAAAATGTGTCCATACTCACCTCCACGTTGACAGCAGGGCATGACACAGGTAAGCATGGTTGTGTTGTGTGCTGTCTGAGGGTGATGGATTCCAGATCCATCGTGCTCAAGACCATTACATAAAATGGCCTGGTATGTGCATATAACCATGGCCTTCCTCCTGTATATGTTAAATAATCTCTAAATGACTTATACAGTATCTAACAATATACTGTGTAAGTAGCTGTCATACTATATTATTTAGGAAATAATACATGAAAAAAGTCTTTACTTTATAGACTTAATTTTTAAAAATAATTTTGATTGAATGTTGCAGAACCCCAGGATACAGAGGACCAGCTATAATTAGGATTGAATGCTATCATTTATTACAGAACATTTTGTAATAGTTACTTACTGTAATAAGGCTTTTACGTCACTCTGTGAAGGATGTTTGGTTTCATATAGAAGCTGCTCATATAGGCAAGTAAAGCAGATTTTAATTGAGAGTCAGATATAATTAACTTCAGAATATAATCCAGAAGATAGTTACCAAAAAAATTTTTTTATTTAGCCTTAATTTTTATTTTTACGCAATTAGGTGGTTCTGTGATAATGTATAATGAAAATAATACACGTAAGCAGTGGCTCAGAGAGACTCCGAACACGGTGTTGAACATCCTTGAGAATGCAGACCTCAGCCTGGCTTTTCAAACATACACAATATATAGACCAGGTAATTTTTGTTTGTTGTACAGCCATATAAATGCTTTTTAAAAAGAAATGTGGTGGGCCGGGTGTGGTGGCACATGCCCATAATCCCAGCACTTGGCAGGTATAGTGTAGTGCAAAGGCCTGGTCTCAATCCCTGCTTCTCAAAAGGATACAACACACTTCCTTCCCTAAGGAGTGAAGTTCATTATCTGGGAGACCAGCACACAGAGAATTACAGTGGGCTGTGGCACCATACTCTGGTAGAGTTGGGCACAATTCTGGGGACCTTCAGGGACTCTGGGAGTTAGAGAGCAGCCTGCGCAACACAGAGACCTTTTCAAAAATAAATAAATAAGGGGGCCGGGGAGTTAGCTCAGTGGTTCCGGCGCCTGTCTTGCAAGCGCAAGGGCCTGGGTTCGATTCCCCGGTAACCACATAACAATATTGGGTGTGGAGACCCACACCCAGCAGCAACCAGTACCACACACCACAGTGCCAGGCGTGGTGGCTCACGCCTGTAATCCCAGTACTCGGGAGGCAGAGGCAGGAGGATTGCTGTGATGTGAATTTGAGGCTGAGCTCAGGGCCAGCCTGAACCACAAAGCGAGACCCTGTCTCAAAAAACCTGAAAAAAAAAAAAAAATAAGGCTAGAGATGGCGGTGCATGCCTGTAACCCCAGCACTCTGGGAGGCTGAGGCAGAAAGACTGCAAGTTCAAGCCTAGTCTGGGCAACTTTGGTGACTAAGCAGACTCTATCCCAAAATATAAAAAATAAATAAAAATGACTGGGAGGGTAGTTCAGGGGCAGAGTGCTTGCCTAGCATTCATAAGGCACTGGTGGGTTTAATTCCCAGTACCTAAATAAATAAATATTTTCTGATAATTCTCCCCGAGGCTCGGAAGGATTTTTAAAGGGCCCTTTGTCCGAAGAAGCAGAAGCAGCAGATGCCACTGATGGAGATCTGGATGCTGTCATTTTGGATTCAGAGAGATTTGAACCTCGGCTAGATGACGAGGACACGTATGTTACATACCTAGAGAGCTTTAATTGGGGTGTGTGTGTGTGCGTGTATGGGTAGATGTATAGCATAGCAGTTCAGATGTGGTAGGATCTTGTATTAGTTCTCTATCTTTTTTTTTGCAGTTCCAGTGATCAATGATGAATTATGTTTTTGATTTTTTGTCTGAATGAAAAATCCATTACAGTTTTATTACAAATTTTTTTATCATTTTATAGAGATTATATACCTACATATATACATTATATATAATGTATTATATATATACATATATATATATATATAGAGAGAGAGAGAGAGAGAGATTGAGAGGGAGGAAGGGAGGGAGAGTTGCTGTATAGTTCAGGCTGGCCTTGAGCTCATGGCAATCCTCCTTCTTCAATTCCCAAAGGCTGGGATAATGGAAGGGCATCATCATGTCTTGCGTAGACTTCTTGACTGAGTCTGTGATCTTTCAATTTGGACTTGTTACTTTTTAATATATTAGATTTTACACTGAAAAAAGATTTAGAAACAGAGGAATAAGTGATCTTTTAGAACTATGTAACAATTTTTTTTTTTCTGTTCAGCTGCCTTGTGGAACTCACTTTTCACAATCTAACTATTGTGATGGTAGTGTTTTGCTTGAATGCATCAACTAATACCTGAGGTGCTGCTGATGTAGAGATTTATCCGGACCCTATTTTCACAGGGACTTTGAAGAAGATGACGAGAGCCAGGATTGGGTGTCAGAACTGAAGGAGCGAGTTGGATGGCAGGGCGTCGGTGATGGATAGTAGCTGCATCACATGGAGAAAATGTTTCAAGGAAGCATTCATGTTTGGAAACAGAATGGAGAGGAAGAAACTGTTAATGTTTAAAATTGTTCCTCACTAGTATGACTGAGTTTTTAAAAATCTACAGTTGGGTCAGAGATGTAGCTCAGCAGTGCTGCACTGCCTGGCAAGCTCAAGGTCCTGAGTTCCATCCCTGGTACCAGAAAAATAAAGAAATAAATAAAAATCTAGCCTTCTTGGCTAGGCATAGTGGTGCATGCTTATATCCTGGCATGTGGGAGGCTGAGACAGGAGGAGCTGCTAACTGTGTGATTGTGGGACGTGACTGCTCCACACCTATGAGATGAAGATTTATAATGCTTACCTTCCAGGGCTGCTGGCCACAGACAAGTATAGCACCCCTTGATACTAGTCTGCTAGGCTTGTGTTTATTACTACATAATATTTTATGCCTCCTAAAGATTTGAGGTTCTAAATATATTTAATCATCACAGAATATTGTGTGGTTTCCCTGTAAGACTTGGATCATTTCCAGTGATGTCACTCGCCATCCTTAAGTGCAGCCCCTCGAAGAATGCACGAAGCTGCTTACCTCGGTCGGAGGATCCCCATAGTGAGTTGGGCAGCCCTCCATCTAATCAGTGCTGCCCTTGAGGGAGGTGCAGGGCCAGAATGAGGTCCACATGGCAAGTGTCAGGAAGCAGAAGGCGGTGGAATTAATGGGGATCCCTGCACGGGGTGGTCACTGTATGAGCACACATGCTGGTCCTGGTTTATACTGTGGCACTTCAGTGGGCAGGCTCTCTCAGCATCCCCAGTGCTGGGATTACAGATGTGCACCACCACGCCTGGCTGAACACTTCCTTTCTGGCACTCCGAGAAGGGGGTCCCAGCTGGGCATAGTGGCACACACACCTCTAATCCTAGCACTCTGGAGGCTGAGGCAGGAGAAAATGACGATCAAGACCAGCCTAGGCAACATAAGGAGATGCTGTTTCAAAAAAACAAAAAGCAAACTAACAACAACAAAAAATCAGTCCTCCCAGGATATAAATATTTCCAAACTATCAAACAGAGTGAACCTGTAATTATGTATGCATTGTTATTGAGAGGCTGAATGAATCCTGGATAATCCTTTAGAGGCTGCAGGTGTACTTCAGTGGTAGGGTGCTTGTCTAGTCTCCCAGCAATGGAAAAAAATTTCCTTTTGAAGTGAGATGATTTGCAAGGTCTTAAAAGAATTTATTCATTTTAGGTTTTTTTTTTTTTTTTTTTTTTTTTGAGACAAGTTCTCGCTTTGTAGTTCGGGCTGGCCCCACTGAGTTCAGCCTCCAACTCACATCACAGCAATCCTCCTGCCTCTGCCTCCCGAGTGCTGGGATTACAGGCGTGAGCCACCACGCTCGGCACTGTGGTATATGGTACTGGTTGCTGCTTGGGTGAGTCTCCACACCCAGTATTGTATGTGGTTACCCGAGGGGATTGAACCTGGGTCCTTGCGCTTGCAAGACAGGCGCCAGAACCACTGAGCCAAATCCCCGGCCCTCATTTTAGTTTTTTGAGACAGGGTCTCGCTTTGTAATTCAGGCTGGCCCTGAGCTCACTATGTAGCTCAGGCTACCCCCAAATTTAACAGCAATCCTCCTTCCTCTGCTTCCGAAGTGCTGTGATTACAGGCATGAGCCACCACGCCCTGCATTGTTGTATGTGGTACCTGGAGATCAAACTCTGGGCTTGCTAGGCAGGTGCTGGAACCCCTGAGCTAAATCTCTGACCCTAGATATCTTTTGTGTCCGTGTTTATTTGCCACTGCGGAAATTCACTCACTTTTGAGCTGCCTGGACACATAAAGAAGCAGACTAAGATGATGTGCCAGTTGGAATGAGCCAGGTGGGGTCGTTGCCCATGGCTGAGAGGCGGCCTGCTGTGAGGCCTTAGAGGAAAGTCGCAGTAGTGAGGCCTTGCTGGAGAAGGCGCCTCCTTTTAGGGGTGGTTCAAGCGCGTGGCTTACTTACATAGGTCCCGGGCTGGGGCCTCAGCATCATCCCCATCCCAGCGAACACGCCTCCAGGCTCAGCGTGGCTACCCTGTAAAACTGGGAGTCTTGCTCCTGGGGGAGTTGGAAAGGCAAGGGAAAAGGTACATGAGGTCCCAGGAACGACAGGGGCCATGTGGTGTGTTAATAGCCCTAACTAAAGGTCACAGGAGATCAGCGACCTTCTCCCGGGAATGAGGCGGTGGCGTGGGCAGGTGCCCAGGGCGTTCTCCTGGCGCCCTGCCCACTTTCCTTCACCTGGCTCCGCCCTGGCTGCGCTCAGGCTCAGCTGCCCAGGAAACCGACCTACTGACCTGCGGTGACGCGCCTGGTCCCCCGGAGCAGGTACGGTGCGGGCCGCCCTTCGTCCTCCCCCGGTGCTGCCCCAGGGCTCCTGGAAACCACGGGGCAAAGGGGTGGGTTTCGGGGAAGGAGCCGAGTTGGCGGGGATCAGCCTGGCGTCCAGGGCCGCGTCAATCTCCGTGGCAACGCGCAGGACGCCGGAGTTGGAGGGACCTCCTCTAATTCAGAGGCTTCCACTGCCTCGGGCCCCCTGGCGGCGGCGCGGCGCCCTCCGTTCCGCTCACCCACTGCACTGCTGTGTCTGCGGGTGCCCAAGCCTCCCAGATGATGCAATTGCGCCCTCTTCCTACTCAGACGTGAAATGAGTCAAAATACCTTGCCTGCTCCCCGAAAGTTTTAAAACCTGCCTTACGTCCTGAAGGCACTATACAGGGGAAAGACAGGAAAGGCGATTTGGAATGAAGTATGTATATGCATTGGTAAATATTAGGCACTACTACAAGTGAGAAAGCCCTGATATAGCCACATGCCCGTTCTTGGGCACCTCAAAGTGACGATGGGCCATGCAGTCTGAGTAATCAAACCCAGGGAGTGATTTCCCAAGCTGGTGAACAACTTGCGGTAGAGTTCTCCAGTGCGCCTGAGCCTCGCTGCCTAGAGAAGTGTGTGTGTGTCTGGAGGTTTGGTATCTAGGTATGCAAAGGAGGTGGTTGCAGTCACAGGTGATTAAGACTGAATTCTTGCACGCATGAAAACGCACAGGGTGAACTTCCTAGGTTGGGCGGTGAGATAATCCTTCGTCGTGGGGGACGGGCCTCTGCATGGAAGAAATGGTGTGCGGGGCCCAACGCTCGAAATCCTACATGACTGAATCTGTGGGGAGAACTGGAAGCTGCGTGAATTTCCAGGCTGCAGCATCGAGGGCAGTTGCTTTCCCATGAGGAAGGCTGGAGGGTACAGGTATTGGGATTTCTGTTTTAGGGTACCGGCAGCTTCCTGAGGTTTGTGGGCAGGGTTACCTGCTAAGGTGAGTCCAACAGGTACAACTGAAGTGCGACCTGGGAGCCCACCAGGCTGACTCTGATGGTTACCTGTGGTCACAGGAGATTATCTGACCCTGCCTTGGCTGGGCTGGAAGAGAAATTTTAGCAGAGTTAAGTTCCTTTGCTTTTCATTCATTAGTTTTCTGGCTGTTAGTTGTTATGAGAAGCGTGTAGTAATCAGCATCCTCTAATTCTAGAGACTTCAGTGCTGGAGACCATGGAGAAATTTGATGTGATTAAGGTCATCGGAAAAGGAGCCTTTGGAAAGGCCTACTTGGCTAAAGGGAAATCAGACAGCAAGCACTGTGTCATAAAAGAGATCAGTTCTGCCCAGGTAAAGTTACGAAGCTCATATTCCTGTTAATTTTCAGTGCTATAATTAGCTAACTTTTAATCTAGTATGGAAAGGAAGCACTTTTAACAATTATGAATTTGGGGGTTCGTATTTGTCTTTGGTTCAGCCCCTTAAGTCCATTGCCCACACAGCAACCAATGATCCTACTTTTACAATGAGAAAGGAAGAAGGGAGGGAGAAGAGAAGGAAGAAAGTGATAAAAAAAGATTACAGCTCCATGGCACCTATGGCGCTTGTATGGGGGCCTGCAGGGGCCCAGAAGATGCCACCCTCCTCCTTGCCTGACTGGTAGTGATGGCCTCTGAGGTACACTTCCTCAGCCCTCATCCTTACTCAGGACACTCTGAAAGTTGCCCTTCCACAACTTAACTTCACCACACCTTATCACAGCACACCAAACCCGGCTTGCTTGCTTTCTTTTTGTCTTTCTTCCTTCCTTCCTTCCTTCTCTCCCCCCCCCCCCACCTTCTTCTTTTGGTGTTTTGCTTTATTTGACACAGGATCTCTCAATGTAGTTCAAGCTGGCATTAAGCTCACTAGGTAGCCCAGTCTGGCATTGAACTTGCAGTGATCTTCCTGCCTCAGCCTCGTGAGTGCTGGGATTATGGGTGCATGTCACCATGCTCAACTTACCATAAAAGGAAATGTGAGGGCAAAACCCTAAAAAATAGCCAAATTTGGGCCGGGGAGTTAGCTCAGTGGTTCCGGTGCCTGTCTTGCAAGCGCAAGGGCCCGGGTTCGTTTCCCCGGTAACCACAGACCATACTGGGTGTGGAGACTCACGCCCAGGAGCAACCAGTACCACATACCACAGTGCCGGGCGTGGTGGCTCACGCCTGTAATCCCAGCACTCGGGAGGCAGAGGCAGGAGGATTGCTGTGATGTGAGTTTGAGGCTGAGCTCGAGGCCAACCTGAACCACAAAGTGAGACCCTGTCTTATCAGTCTGGTATGAATGATAAAGTTATTTTTGTCTTGAAACTTGTGTATTGACCATGCAACTTTTTAATTTGAATATTTGGGGTTTTTTGAGGTAAGGTCTCACTGTGTAGTCCAGGCTAGTCTTAAATGTAGATCTTAAACAAATTCTTCTGCCCCAACCTCCCTGAGCTGGTCTTACAGGTGTGTGCCATGGCGTGGGCCTAAATAAGTAATTCAAATTGGGGCAAGAGCTGCTGAGGTTTATAGTGGTTAAATAACTTACAACAAGATATTTCTTTGTCCTTCCACTCTGGTAGAGTGAAGCTGATATTGAGAATGTTAATTAAATAAAATAGTTGGCTAAGGTGAGCTCACTGGTAGAGTGGATAGCGTGCTCCAGGCTCTGGGCTCAGTATCCAGGACAAAAATGGAAGAAAGGGCAGAGATAGGGTGTGGTTACTCACAGTGGTGCAAACACTTGAAAAGTGTTGCCCTTGATTATAAGTAGAAAATACAAATAAAAAAATTAAGTCACAAGAGACAGTGTTTTTTTGAAAATGAAAAACAAATTGATCATAATACTCAGGTTTCCTGATTATGTCACATTTTCCTGTTTCAGATTTCATTTATTTCTTCACATCAGTGGTTGCTATTGAAATATTGCATTTTTACAAAGAACTTTTTCGTGTGGAATGATAGATATTAAAGTGACTTTTTTTTTTTTTTTCAGAGCAGGCTCTGGTGGTCATGCCTATATTCCCAGCACTTGGGGGGTTGAGGCAGAAAGATTGTTGTGAGCTCCAGGCCAGACTGGGGTACGGAGTAAATTCAAGCCCAGCTAGAACTGCATCATGAGAAATAAATAAATAAATTCATGAATATGTAAATCATTTTCTTTCAGATAGGTAGATAATGATTACAGTACCACCAATCCAACCCTTTCTATCTAACTGTATCTATCTGTGTATCTATGTGTCTATCTATCTACCTACCAGTAAATCATTAATCATCTGCAGTATCTGTGTTATCCAATTTGGCCTTGAATTCTTAAACACAAGAGATCCTTCTGCTTCAGCTTCCTGAATAGTTGGAACTCCAAGCACATGCCACTATTCCTGGCTTCTACTTTTAATATATAGTAAAAGTTCATCAACTCCACTTGCTTTTGTGATTATGATTGTCATAATGGCCACTGACCACCTATGGGACATCACTAAGAGTAGGGATGTCATTTCCTGCCTTAGAGAGGTAAGTTGTAGAAATGAAACTAAAACAGTGACACCTTAGGGAGTTTTAGATGGCAGTGAGCAGGAAGCATGTACCTGAAAACAAGTTACCTTCACCACACTAATCTGCCCCTTAACATACTTTAGATGCCTATCCATGAAAAAGAAGCTTCAGAGAAGGAAGTGATTCTTCTGTCAAAGATGAAACATCCTAACATTGTAACTTTCTTCAGTTCATTTAAAGGTTAGATTTTCTAGTATTTTTATAGTTTCTAATAAAGTATAAACATGCTGACATATAAAAGATAGTATTCTGAGAATTGTGTGATCAATTTTTAAAAATGGATTCACTTGCCTAGTTATCTTTATTTCCTTCTAGTGAATTTTTGTAGACCGCTTTTCTCTTTTATTTTCCGTTTGTCTGATAACAAGGTCTCGCTATGTACCTCGGGCTGACCTCCAGCCCCCGGTCTTCATGCCTCAGTCCCTCAACTGTTAGGATTGCAGGTGTTTGCCACCAAGATCCCCTATGTTCTTGACTTTCCCCCTGCATTTATTTTCAGCCCCCCGATAGTTATATTAGATTAACTGCCAATTTCAGGCGCCTGCACTAATGCGCATCTGTTTCTCATTCATATTACGTGCTGGCTGTGGCTGGGCTGGGCTGGGGTCTGAAGTCTGGGATCCAGCTCAGACACGGACAGAGTATCCTGCCAGGGCAAGAAAAGGGGCAAACACAGGCCCCATCCCACCATTCTCTAGGATGGGTGTGTATAAGGGACTGACCTCACGTGGCCAACGTGAGGCCCTGCGTGTCCTGTTGTGACTGGGTTCTGGGGTTCTGGGATCTTCTAGAGGTAGTTTCTAGGTTCTTCTTATTTTAAAAAGTGAATTAGACTAAACAAGTACAAAGGGTAGGGTGTTACCTTTTCTATAAAGGTAGGAAAGAAACAGGCTCTGAACAGCAAGTCTGGGACAAGTACAGCAGGAAAAAGCACACGCTGGTGTGACAGCAGACGACTGAAAGCTAGAACTTGGTAACTGCGCTCAGTGGCGACTGTCCTTTTGTACCACTCATTCCTAGAGCACCAGAACCACTGAGCTAAATCCCTGGCCCCAAGTGTGGAATCTTAAGACACCAGAACATATAGTATTTACAGAGTAACTCTTACTGATACATTAATTGGAAAATTACCATCAAGAAATATAATTTGGAAATCTCCCTTTCTTGCCAAAAGATTAGAGTGGGAGATGAGATGTTAACCAAATTGGTCTTTCATTGACCTGAATTTCCAAACACTAAATGTGTACTTCAGAAAACTGCCAAACCATGAACCAAGTGTAACTGCTGTGTAAAAAGTTAGGCTTCTCAGACACTAAAAACACTGCTACATAGTATGCCTTTTCACAGAAGACACATCTGCTGTAGAAAATACTCCTATCGATCATTAATGTACTTTTCTACACAAACATGAAAAATGACAGAACAAGATAACAGCTTTGTATATACTGAAGTTTGCTAGTGAGGAAGAGTGTCCTTAGGTTCTGGTGAGAAGGCCATGTGTGAGGCTTGGGGAACTGTTCTGTGCATGTGTCCTGGAAGTTTGAAATGAACAGGTCATGCCCTTTTTTCCAGCCGGCCCACCACACCCTAATCATCTGCCTCGTTATAGCAGTGGCCTAACATGTGGAGTGAAATCCTGGGTTTGATCCATCACCACACACAAGAAAGGAGGACAGGAAGCTTGATGAATTTGGGGACTCTGTCTCTTTTGCTCTTCTGCATATGGCAAATGGTAGCCCCCTTTGCTCCTTGGCATGTGGCACGTATTAGCTGCTTGCTCATCACGTGAATGGACTAGATGCTTTTAATAGACTTGAGTACCGTGTCTTTGTACTGAGCAAGACAGACTCTGGAGAGCAGTTTACTCTGGACACTGATAGAAAACTAAGGTCATGTCTACAGTGTAAATAACCTCTGCTAAGTTTGTTTATATTGTACATTTACAATTTCTTATGATGACTTTTTTTTGGTTGTTTTGACATCAGAGTTCCCCTGTATTTAGGGAAAACTAGAGCTGTTGTGATGCCTATTAGTTGGCAGATTGTTGGTATGTGAAACATGAGTTTATTTAAAAGCCTCAGAGAATCTTCCTGTACCTGACTTGAGAGAGTAAATACAGGCTTTATTGACCCAAAACTACTTATCTCTGAACATAAGAACCAAAGCTCTTACTGGGTGTGTGGCCTCTGTCTACAATCCCAGCACTCTGAAGGCTGAGGCAGGCGGATCACCATGAGTTTGCGGCCAGTCTAGGCTCCTAGTGAGTTCAAGGCCAGTCTGAGCTATGTAAGGAGACCCTGTCTCAGACAAACGTACAAGCAAAGAAACAAATCAAAATTGACGCTCTAAGGTTTGTCTGTGGACAACATGAGATGTTTTAATCGGTTTGATGACAAAAATATGAAAATGTAATGATATTCTCCTAGGGCTAAATTAATTTCATTAAATTATTTAACTATCCTTTATATGGTAGACATGTTCTAGGTCTTGGAAATCTATCAGTGAATAAAATAGACAAAAATCCCTGCACTGTTGTATTTATTTTCTTTTGCTGTATGTCAAATAAATATATATTTAACAGGTTTAAAACATCTATGTATTCTCTTTTCTTTTTCTCCTTTTTCTTTGTCTCTTTTGAGGGTCTTGTTGCATATTCTATACTGATTTCGAACTTGTGGCAATCCTCCTGCCTCAGCCTCCCCTGTACTGGGATTATAGATGTGTTAGCACATTAGGCACTAAGTAGTATTTTTCTTTTTAAAGGATGAAGTTAGGTTTTTCTTTGTTATTTATATGAAAGTGAAACTTCTCAATTGCTAATAGTGATAATGTATTTACATTTGGCATTAAAATAGATAATCTTCTTAGTACTAACATCCTGTTAGGTTTCCTTGTTCTAAGTAGTATGGTTTCTATTGTAATCAGCAGCCTGATTGCTTTCATGCCATCTAAATACAAATTTATACCCAAATTCAAGAAAGGTCTTTTAATTCTTCCTAGGATATGGAGGAAGAGTAACAGCTTCTATTTTTACATCTGATTTCTAATCTCTTCTAAGAATATAAAAACAGTCAGTATTTATTGAACTCCTGTAAGTATAGGCATTGTTCTAAACATCTGGAATGAATAACTCATTCAATCTTTCTAACAACTCTAAGAGGAAGTTTCTATATTTTTATTTCCATTTACAGATGAACTAATGAAGCATAGAGAAAGTAACTTACCTGAACCACATAGCTAAGAAATGAAAGTGGGTGGCTGAGGATTTAGCTCAGTGGTACCATGCCTACCTTGAAAGCACCAGGACCCAAGTTTGATCCCTAGTACTACAAAAAAAAGGAAGAAAGAAAGAAAAAAAAGTGGTGGGCTGGGTGGGGGTGCTTACCCCAGTACTGCAAAAGGGAAAATGGGTAGATGGGAGA
>PVIR01030051.1:0-20597 GCA_004026965.1 Petromus typicus
TCTCTGGCCCAGCACTCTTAAGTTATTAAGAAATCATAGTAAAATAAACTGCTTGTGTATTTATTGAAGCTTGCTATAGTAGAAGTTAAAGCAGAAATTTAAGAATATATGTTGATTCATATAAATATTAACAATAATCCTTTAGATATTAATTTAAATGATATATTATTATTATTTTAGTTTTTTGAGACAAGGTCTGACTTGCTTACAAGGTAGGCACTGGAACCACTGAGCTAAATCCCCGGCACGTATTTTTATTATTATTGTTTTTTTATGGTGCTGGTTGGTTCCACCTAGACCCATTGTTTTGAGTTGTGTCTTTATCTTTTTTGTGTGTGTTTCGTTTTGAGACAGTATCTTGTTAAGTCGTCCACACTGGGCTCTAGTTTGAGATTCTCCTTCCTCGCCTTTCCAGAGTCCTGAAATCACAGGTGTGAGCTACTACACCCAGCTGAATTCTTGTACGTACCGTAACATTCTTCCTGGCTGTGTTCTGTGTCTGCTGTGTTCATTGAGGGCCCGTATGATACCCATGCAGACTGTGGAAATCTCTATATCTTAGAGAGACTGAGAATATAAAAGGCAAACCAATGTTTTAGTATTATTATGAGAATGGTTTTAATCTAGTAGAGTCTCAGAAAAAGAAAGGTTCTCAGGACTCCTGTGGTTTCGGAAGCACACGTTGGGAGGTATTGCTATGGAGCACTTGTCTGTGGAAGACACTCTATTATGGTTATTATTTGGGTGGAGACAGACAGTGCTTAGTGAGCCAGTGTGGTGAGGCTCCCTTGTCAGTTCTTCTCACTCGTCCAAGGCCTCTGAACCTCACGAATTCTTTCTCCCTGCTCCACATTTTGGATGGGCAATACAAAAGCATTGCGTAGATACAGCTGTGGTATTTTAACTGTGTTCTCTCTGTTTTTCCAAAAACACTTAGTTCTTCACTCACTCTTTCCAAACTGTGCACAGCTTTCATCATTTTCTTCTGCGTGCAAATGACAGGAGCAGCAAGGAAGTGGCCCAGGGAGGTGGGCAGTGCTGTTTCTGGCCCCATTCTGCTTCCCCAGAGCCAGGTGACCTTGGGGAAGCCATTTGTCCTCTAGTCCTCTAAACCATGAGATATAGGAGATGGGTCACATGATTTTAGGGCTGTTTCTGGACCTCAAATCCAAGAGACATGGCACATAAGGCAGCCCAGGAACCTCACGTTAGTCTAACACATTGTGGATTACAATAAGCTAAGAAAACAGACAGTTTTTGGTTAGACCGAGGGAAGGCAAGGATCTACAGTGGACCCTGGATTCACAAACTCGGTTTGTTCTTAAGGGCTGGTTATAATTCAAGTTGGTCACCTGAAGGCTCAGGCTCCTCTACACAACTTTCTAAGTCTCTCTGCTGTGTATAGGCAGAGCTCAGGGTCCCTAGAGAGACACTGGCCCAGGACTTCTCAACCCCACACATGAAAGGAAGTTGTCATGTTCCTCCTGGAACTCTTTAAGGGTTAAATCTGTATCTGAGACCATCTGGAAGCACCATGGTTGGCATTCAGATTAGAACTCAAGACTTGAGTATTAACTTAAAACCAAAATTCTGATCATAACTCAAGTTGCTCATATGCCATGTTGGTCCTAAATCGAGGATCCATTGAATCCTGTATAGCAGAACTAAAGAGAAATGAGGCATAAGAGCCTCATTCCCACTGGCTTCTAAGGTTTCTCAGAACAACAGCTATTTTCAGAACAGAACTGGAGCTCACCTTTTAAATTTTTGCTAAGATCGTTACAACATTCTAAATTCCTTTACCTAAGGTAGAGATTGGCAAAGAATAGCCGAGGAATGACAGTTTTGTTTTTTTTCCCAAATGATCAGAAAAACAAATGGAAGAATATTTGTGACACATGAAAATGATAGGGAACCCAGTTTCCAGGGTTAGAATTTTATTGGAATGCAGGCACCCATTCTTTTCTGTAGAGGTGTGGCTGCTCGTATGTTGCTGTGACTGAGCTGTGTAGATGTGGCAGGCACAGTGTGCTTGTAAGTATTTATTATGGAGCCCTTTACAGAAAAAGCGTACAGACCCCTGCCCTAAGGCAGACCTATGATTTGCATTTTATGGCTGCTTTTTCGAAGGCAGACCAGTTAGCAAACACTTCCAAGTGACTTAGTCATAGGCCGTTTCTGATTTACAATTGCTTCAATCATTTGGTTCCCTTAGGCCTCTAATGATTTTGCTTCAAAACTTTCCTTTCTAGAAAAAGTCCGTCTCTTCCTCTATTATTTCATCTCCATCTCTGGTACTTTGCAATTTTAGGGATCTTATTCAGGGCTGTAGCCAGCTCTCTGGTGACTACCTCTAAGGTCTAGCAGAAACCCTGTCCCGCTGTCTTTTACAGACCCCCTCAAATGCAAACTTTCTTCTCCCTTTCCCTTTCTATTCCTGCAGCTTTTCTACACATAACAATTCTTGAGAGCAGAGCAAAGGGTGGTGTGTGTGTGTGTGTGTGTGTGTGTGTGTGTGTGTGTGTGTGTGTTTTTCAATGAGGGCATAGTCCTCACAGCCAAATCACTGGAGAAATGTCAAATTTTTAGTCACTTAATGATTTTTAGTGATTTTTCATTTTCACTTCAAGGACATGGGCTGAGGTATAAATAAACTGGAGAACGAGTCAACAATTTAAATGAAAAATGAAACAAAATAAAACAGTTGCTTGTCCTATCTCCATGAAGAGCTCTGAAATTTTTAATTTATATCCTGAAATTATACTTATGATTTCACGTGAAGAGGTGATGGTAAATTTGAAAAGATCAATGTCTTTGAAAGACTTTTCTTACTTACACTCGCCAAGAGAAGGAGGCACATCACACCACATAGCATACCTTGCTGAACCCCGGGAGAAGCATCGAGATGACCAGGAGGAGGAGACAGAGGCTTCACTGGGTTTGGGTGAGGACGAGCAGGTCAGGTAAACAGTTTAGCCTGGCTGCTTTGAACAGTCCCTTGGGACATCCCCAGTCGGCTGGTACTTGCCCTGGGAGGATTTATGAGGAGGGGAAATACTAGTTGAGGCACAGGAGTCTGAAAAGGACGTGTTTGGAGACTGAGGCTCTTCTGATGCGGGGAGCAAGGCCTAATTCCCAACCTGAGACCCGAGTTTGTGTTCTCTAAAATCGAAGAATGAATTTGAGGTTTGAGTCGAAAATTTTATTGAGAAAGAAAGCTTTTGTTTAAGACAGGAAGAAAGGGGAAACCCAGAAAGGTGGGTAACTCAGAATCACTTTTTCCAGGGGGAATTTATGGACCAAAATCACAAGGTGAGATGCGCTCAAAGTAGAGGCTTCCAATAAGATTCAAGAAGGTGGACAGGCTACAACTAACCAATGGGTAAAGTAGGGGATTCCAATAAGATTGAAAAGAAATGGGTAAACCTTAGTTAACCAATGGGATTACAAGTACAGCTGTTTGAGCAGATCTTGATCAAATGGAGTCCAATAAGAAATCAAGTCTTATAGGGCTTTTGTTGGTTAGATTTCTCTAGGTGGGCTAAAATCCTGGCCCTCTACCCTGGGGAATTTGCAATCACTGCATTCCTGGGGAGGGGATGGACCTGGATTTTGACCCTCCATCCTGGGAGGAGAATGAGGCCTATCGGTTACTGCTACCTAGAAGTTTTTGTTGATAGCGTTGACTTTTGGTAAGGGTTTCCTTTCATGTAAGCTTTTCAGGGCCAGTCCTATGTATCTGCCTACCATATGTCTACCCAGCTTTTCTACCTATAATACCCATAATACTTCAAGATGCCTACCTCAGACTTAGCATGTCTGGATACATAGCTCTCAAGTCTGTAAGGCCTCCCATGCCAGAGGATCGAGAGGATCAAGAATATAGAAAATAGAAAATAGAGACAATGTGATTTTCCCTGGGATGTGTGAATGCGAAATACATAGATATAGAACCTAAGAATCTAATACAATACACCACCGTAGTAGGAAGTGAATTCCATGTATGTATTTTTTTGGATGATGAAATTGTATCATTATGAATAGAATTAAATTTTTTTTTTTTTAAACACAGGGTCTCCCTTTGTAGTTTAGGCTGACCTGGAACTCACTAGGTAGCTCAGGCTGGCCTTGAACTCAAAGCAATCCTCCTGCCTCTGCTCATGAGTGCTGGGATTACAGCATTGTGCTGGGTGGTTATTGGGGATTGATCTCTGGACTTTGCTCTTGCCAGGCAGACGCCGGAGCCACTGAGCTAAATCATTGGTCCTATGAATAGAATTTTGAAGAAGTTTTAGAAACTTACAGTAAAAAGCATGCACCTCAGAATAAAATTTAAAAGTTTATAACGTGAAAATTAACAGATTTTTTCACTCTTTTTCCTCATGCTCTTTTTCTCTTATTAAAAAATGGCTGACATTTTTCTCTGGATATGATCCATCTAATTTAGATGCTCCAACAGTCCAGAAAGTCTTCAAGACTGGAGCAATGCTGCCTGCCTGGCAATTTCTACCTCTTTCTCAGACCTCCCTTGGTGCACGATCCATGTACTTTTTATTTCTCGTATCCTCTGTCTTCTCCTGGAATTTAACTTCCACAGAGACAGGGATTTTTGTGCCAGTGGCTGAGACACAGATGATCTCAATAAATATACCTGTAATTAGTGAATGAGTAAATATTGAGCTTTTTTAAATTATGTATTTATTTGTAGAATCTTTTTCTTTTTTCTTTTTTCTTTTTTTTTTTTGAGGCAGGGTCTCACTTTGTTGTTCAGGCTGGCCCTGAGTGCAGCCTCAAACTCACATCACAGCAATCCTCCTGCCTCTGCCTCCCAAGTGCTATGATTACAGGTGTGAGCCACCATGCCCGCAACTGTGGTATGTGGTTCTGATTGCTGCTAGGGTGAGTCTCCACACCCAGTATTGTTATGTGGTTACAGAGGATCAAACCCGGGCCCTTGCACTTGCAAGACAGGCGCCAGAACCACTGAGCTAGATCCCCGGCCCTTGTAGAATCTGTTTCTAACACATGAAATCTCACTATACTTCCAATCTCTAATTTGCTTTTCATCTCCTGGCAGGATTCATGGACATTGTCCTATACTAGGACACATAAATGCCGTCTATCCTTCTAAATATTCCAGAGTAAGTCAACCATAATGTATCGAGCCATTTACTGATGGTCATTGGGATGTTAAGATTTGTATAATTTCCTACAATAAAGGAAGAGAACACAGTCCAGATTCAAGGCGCAAAACTTGTTTCAGAACTTACTGGGAGGCTGGTCATCATTTTCTGACTTTAATGTGCTATATAATTCATACTTTTCTGTAGTTGTGGCCTCTCAGTTTGAAAAGTTTACAGAGGGGGAGGCACGGACATAGATGGATGGTGGGACCATCCCATGCGTTTGCAATGGCTCTATGATAGGTAGAAAGCTAGTTAGACATGTGCGAGGTAGATAGCCTAAGGCTGGCCCTTGGAAAGCCTACATGGAGCACAGTCAAGCAGACCTTCACTGAAAGTCAACATTACCACAGGAGAACAGGGCCCCACCCACATAAAATGATTGACGTCTCTGGAGTGGAGGGGCAGGACCGTGACCCACCTAGAAAAGTCTCCTCACTGAAAATCTTTTTATGCCTACTACTGAATTGATTTCCCATTGGATCCTTATCTAGTCAGTATTACCTAAACAACTATCCTTGTTGTAATCTTATTGTTTGATCATGGTTTTGTCCATTTGTTGTACCAATATTACCTATGTGTATTTGCAGTGTTATTGGTTGACAGTAATTTTGTCCCACCTTGAACCCACCCCACCTTATGGCATATGTGCCATAAAAGCCCTCTGAGAAGTGTGGTGGGTGGGTTACCCACCTTTCTGGGTTCCTCCTTCTGTCTCTCTCGGGCGCAAGCTTTCTTTCTCAATAAAATTTTCCTACTCAAACCTCCATTGTTCCTCAAATTCATTCTTCGATTTTAGAGAACACGAACTCACATTCAGGTTGGAAGCTAGGCCTTGCTCCCCTGTGTCATTTCCGCGCTAACTACCAGTCCCTAGGGCAGCCCCACACAGGCACCTACGGCATTGTGGGGAGGATCCTCCATTTTCTTCGACTGGAGTCAGCCCGTTTACCTCAACTTGCATCTGGTATTCTGCGCCTCTCGCTGACTCCATTCATTTACCATGTGTCTTCAAAATTAATGTCCGACATTCCATGTGCTGGCCAGTTCCCCTTCCCAGCATTCATGCCTCCCTTCCGTTTTCTACTCATTAAACACCGCTCAGTCTTCTCCTTAGAGCCTGGTCACATGGTCTCGCCGGTCCAACCCTTTGACATTGTCTCTATAAAATGCAAACCTCATCTCTCAATGATGCTCGATGATAAGGCCTTCATCTTGCCTTTCATTTCTGCCCTGGCCCTGGCCCAGTCCATCTGTTCTTCCCCAGCACCTCTGTCGCTTCAATCTGCTGCTCTGCCTCTGATCTGAGCTTGTCACACCTGCAGGCCCAGCCCCTGTAATAGGCTCTTCCTCCCCACCCTCCGAAGCCCCATCTGCTCCCCTGAGTGATTCCAGCCTTCCAGCCTCCTCTGGCAACTGCTCAGGCTACATGAGTCTGGGTCTCTTGGGGCTGGATGATTATTTTTCATGTGTTGTCTCTTTCAGCTCTGCTCAACCCTCCTAATTTGGCTTAACTGTGGTGTTGCAGGGTCCCACTGACCTTCCATAGCCTCTGAGGGGCCCAGCATGGCTAGGCAGGCATCAGCGAACAGGAGCTACCATGAGCTGACAGGTCTGGTGTTGTTTTCCTGGCTTCCCAGGGGGCTGGATGGGAAACCTCCCTCTTTGCAGAAGGAAAAGGCAAACCACCTACCTAAGTTAGGGAAGTGTTGTTAGATTAGAGGAGATATTTAATTCTACTATTAGTGATTTTTAGTATTTCCAGACTGTGGTCTTGATATCTATGGAAAATTCTTTCCAGAAAAAGAATGACTCAAAAATTAACCTCAAAAATTTGTATGATTTTTAATGGTATCTTTCATTTATTCTTTGTGTGTGTGTGTGTGTGTGTGTGTGTGTGTGTGTGTGTGTATGTGTGTGTGTGTGTGTGTGTGTGTGTGTGTTTTGAGATAGGATCTCACTATATAGTTTAGGCTGCCCTTGGACTTATAATGTAGTCCAAGCCGGCCTCAAATTCTGCAGTCCTCCTGCTTCAGGCTCCTGAGTGCTGGAATAGCAGGCACATGCTACCATGCCTGGCTTATTTCACTTATTCTTAAAGCAAGTTTTGCTTCTTTTGGATCATCACGTTGGGACTTAAAGAATTAGTAAGACTTCCCTGCACACCTGTACATTTAAGACTGTTCTGTTCTTGGGTCTGAGTTACTGGTGCTCTGGTGGAAGTTGGCAGGAATTCTCCTTTCTGTCCTAGTGAGAGATTCTTCCACACTTGTTACCCATCTCATTCCCCATGCTACTTGGTTTAGGTTTGGTGGACTGGCCAGGAACAAAGGGAATGACAGACAAGAAGGCCCTGGGTTTCACTCATGAGTCCCACAGCCTGGCTCAGCTGAATTACTTAACTCCGGAATCTTAAACCAGTGACTCAAAGGACAGAGGAGCCAGTGAGTAAGTTTTGTTTTGTTTTGTCTGCTTAGCATTTCTAAAAGCGAAGTTATCCTGACCTCAATAAAAGGTCTTATCTTGATCTCAATAACAGTGAGGTGCAGCCTCCGTCTTACATGGATCTTCTTAAAGCATTTATGTCAATTGCTTGCCCTGCGGCAGCTGAGTTGAGGATTTCTTCTTCCCCTTTGTAAAGCAGACAAACCACCTACCTCAAAGAGCTCAAAGAGCTAAATGAGCAAGAACTAAAAGAGAAAGGGAAGGGCCCAGGAGGCGAGGGAAAGGGGAGGAGAGGGGAAAGGATGTAGAAAGAACTGAGCTGTGTTAGGCACCAGTGCCAGTTCTCCAGAAGAATGTCATCATTATGTACTGCAAACATGGACTAATGGCAATACAATTAGTAAAAAAGAACTAAATAAGCTAGCTTGGTTCCAGTGGTGCTGAACAAATTGTGCCTCTGGTTATTGATAGCGATTTGATGAACGTCCTGGGATGTGCTTAGGGAGGGACTAGCAACATATGAGGAAAGGTATGGGATGAAGAGAGGAGAGGTTTGCCTGACACGGAGTGGGTTAGAGGACAGAATTAGGCCTGTTTGCTGCAAAAGCTACACCAAGTGGGAAAGCAGAATTTGGGCCATTACAGGGCAAAACAGTTGCCAGCCAGGGAAGAGCTCAGGGAAGAGCTGATCAGTCTCCTCCAGTTGGAGATGCATGGCTTTCCCCACTGCCTTTTTTTTTTTTTTTTTGGTAGTGGAGATCAAACTCATGATCTCATGCTTGCATGGCAGGCAGCAGAATCACTGTGCTAAATCCCCAGCCCATCCTCATGGCTTCTTGCACGGGAAATAAAAGCCTCCCCAGTTACCTCCTCCGGGTCTCTCACACCCTCGGGGCTCCTGTACTTCCCACCACTGCCTTGTTTCCTGCCCCACTCCTTAGATTGTATAGGTTTTTGATGGAGCTACATCCTCCGAAGCCCTGGAAGGTGGATCCAGGGTGCTGTGACCCAGGCCTGAGTGGAGCCCATTTGAGTCAGCAACTGGGAGGTTTTGATGCTGGGGCTCCCTAGGGCTTCCAAGAGCTGACCACTTCCGTCTCGCTTGGGCAGATCTCTCACTGTCTCTGGATCTGTTATTTGTGGGAGGGGGAGGCGATGTTGGGAGAATCCCTGATGGGGGCAGATGGCCAGGTTGCCTCCCGCCTTTTCCTGAAAGGGCTGGAGCTCAGAGGAGCTATCAAGGGGCTTGGGCTGCCATCGGAGGGGGAGGGCCTGGCGTAGGGTTGAGGCTGGCTTGTGGGAGGGGCTGAAACCTTTACGTTTGGCACAGAGCTGAGGAGTGCAGAACCTGAGTTCAGATCTTCGTGCTGTTCTTTACAAGCTCTGTGACCTTGGATGAGTCTTCTCACTCCCTGAGTCTCCATTTTTTCATCTGTAAAATGAGAATGAATGATAATAGTACCCACCTCAAAGGAAAGTTGTAAAGATAAAATAAATAATAAAATAATCTAATCTAATTTAATATAAATACTTATATAAGTCTAAGTATTATATTAATAATAATATAATATAAATACTTATAATAATATATAAATACTTATAATTAGTAGAAATAATTGCTGATCACAATGATTAATTATAAGGTGGCTGAACTGGGTAGGTAGGGTGGGCAATAAGGAGCTGAGCAGGAAATGAGACAGACTTGGGGACACATGTGGGATGCTGGGGTTAGAGCTGGTGCTGGAATACAGCTTGGTCTGGACCAGGGATGTCATTGTATCATTGAAATCTCTGAAAGGTTCACTGTCACCCTCACTGGCCAAGCCTTTCATCAAGAGGAGACTAGGGGCAAACAAAACTGTCCTCTTCTGCACCGCGTTCTCTGTGCGCTGATATGGACCCATATTCATATGCTGCCTCGACCCTGAAGCCACAAAGTGCGCTAAGAAGGGAGCGGGGAGATTCTGAGGTATCTGAACATGGGTGTGGGGTGGTGGCAGCAGTAGAGCCAGTGCCAAGGCTCCCTGGCAGGGAGGTGTGACCGTGAGTCCCGGATCTCATCCCCAGTGGATACCTCACTGTCTGAGTCTTGTATCTCAGGACAGTGGGCGTGACACAGATCTGCCCTGGCTGTGCGACAGTACCAAATCCTCAATGGTGGGCTGGGGAAGATGTGGCTCTCCAAACAGACTGCTTCGCCTCGTGGTATGGCAGGTTCTTTCAATGGGTCATGGCATGGCTGAGCCTGGCCATGCAGGCCCCCATGCACATGGTCATCAGCTGGAGATAGCTCCCTCATTCTGCAGAGGAGGGGAAGTCTGAGACTAGAAGGATAACCCAATTCTTCTTTGAATTGAGTAGAATTTGCTTCAGCACAGATGGAGCGAGGCATAGAGAAGAGTCAGCATTCATCAGACTCGCCATCAGGCTTAGGAGCAGTTTTCCTTTTCATATCATTTCAGTACCCTGCTTGTCTCTTATGCCAATTAGGACAAACACACCATTGTTACTCATTTATTCAGGCAGCACTGCCAGGACTTGCAGCGGAACGTGCTTGCTTAGGCCAAGGGTGCTTTGATGTTCTCAGAGCTGTGGGCACTGCTTGGGCCAGTGAACTTTGGATGTGTAGAAGCCCTGGGGCTTCTGAGTGCCTCCCCCGTGCTCTGCAGTCCCAAGTGTGGTGAGCTCCATCTCCCGTGTGTGTGTGTGTGTGTGTGTGTGTGTGTGTGTGTATTTAATAAACTGTGCTCACGTTGTGGTTTAGACATGGAATGGAGACTTCTTTGAGCGCTAACCGCTCTCATGTTATTAACTCCCATTATTATATTAAGGCCATTTTAAGTGGTCTGTAATAAGAGTAAAGTGAAAGGAAATGAGCACATGAGAGCCTGCTGGGCTCCAGTTGTGAAGTCAGAATGTGGAAACACCAGAGGCCTTCTCCTCAAAGCCATGGGTGGATGGTAGCACACCCACCACCCGATATCATTTGATGTGTTTCCCAGTGTGTAGCCAGGGCAATTAAAGATGAAACAGAAATAAGATTTAAGAAGTTGGAAAGGAGAAGGCAAAATCTTATTATTTGCAGATGATAAGATTTTATACCTAACCAACTAAGGGAATCAAGCAGAATAAAGCCTCAGCCATTAGATAAAATGAGAGTGTAGTGTATTAGCTGCATGTAGAATAGAAATATTCAAATCAAAAGCTCTAGCACATGCCAGGCTGATGGGCTTTAAAGTATAATATAATATATTACAATATGATGGGAGAGAGATAACATTCTTTAAATCAAATTCATAAAATACCTAGCAAGAACCCTAAAAAAGTTATAGAATCTATATAAGAAACGTTAAAAATTTGCTGATAGTTACAAAGTTATTAGTGAGTAAATAGCCACCATCATTTTTACTTTTTTCTGATTACAAAAGGTAAAAAGTTCGTTTCTACCTTTGTTAAATACTTATTATATTTGTATTATGAGCAATAGGCTGGAGATTTAGTGGTGAAAGACATCTGAATGGAAGAGATGACAGAAACAGAATTAGCAAACTACTTATGTATCAATAGCTCGCAGTAAATATCTGGGAGTAATAGCCTTTCCTTCTGACTTCTGTGACAGGTCTCCCTTCCGTGAGAAGCCCCTACTTACCTCGTGTTCTAAAGTGCCCAAGCCTTTTATTTAAAACTAAAACTGCACTGATTGTATTAAATTTGTGAAACACATCATGAACCATCAATCTGATTTACTCATAAAACATGTAAATAAGGCATTGCGAACCACTTCTGCTCCATTATGAAGGTTGAACTCCTGTGTACTGTGTTCTTCTCTTTACATGGTTGTCTCTTTTTTCTTTTCTTTTTACTTTGTTTAAATGTGTTCTTGCCTGGGTCATGCCAAAGCCAGAAAGCCTCACGTCGCTGTGTCCTCCAAGCTGGGTGGGCTCACACTTTTTCAGGCCGGCCTCAGAGCAACTTCTCCAGCTTATCACAGGATGAAGTTACTTGTTCTTCCATCTTGAGACCAGCACAGTTCTGTGGACTCTTGTTTTGCTTAAATGGTTGACCAGGGTAGCAGGTAATTTAAACTTTTTTTTTTATCTTTATATATCATAAAAGTGAGTAGGATAGAAAGAAAATGCCACTATAACTACGAGTGTTAGACTTATTGCGGAACACTTTTGTCCAGAATATTATTTTCCAGCTTTTTTCCCTCCCATTCTAGCTCTGGGGATCGAAAAGGGCCTTGTGAATGGTGAGAAAACACTTTCCCCTTGAGCCACACTCCCAGCCCTTCTGGCACTTGTGTTCTTCTCCATTTCTTACAGACCCCTTATACTTCTAATCTCCCTTTTCCACCTTGCTCACACCTTAGATAAAGATCACCGATTTCCTCCACAATGTCTGCCCAGGCCTCCCACGGGCTCCTTCCCTTTTGCCCCAAGGGGCCTTCCCAGGAGTCCTGCGGCTAGTAGACAACTTTCAGCTTGCGGGAATACCGGAAGCAGATGGGCGCTTGCTGCGCGGAGTGTCTTTGATGCTCCCTTTGCACGGGGCTGAGAGCATCTGAAATCAATTTTGCTTCTGAGGCTTTACCATTGCCAGTGGATACATTTGTTTCCAGAGACAGGTGAGCTAGGCCAGGTGTGATGGATTGTAGTGGAGATCTCACACAGCGTCTGTTTTGCTGCCAGAGGACAAGCTGAGGGCGGCTACTTCACTGAGCTTCCACGCTGGCCGGCTGCTCTCGAAGAGGATGATCAACCTTAGTTTTTCTGCCTTTTCGACTCCAGAGATAGTATGTTCAGGGCAGCTGGGACCCGAATGATAAACTGTTAGAGCTTAAAGGAAACTTTCCAAACATCATTCCAGGCACTCCTTCTAACAGATGAAGAAACTGAAGCCGTTGGAGAGGAAGTGACTTCCCCGGGGAGATTCCCCACTTCCAGCCCAGCAGCATCCGCCATGCACCTAGGCAACAGCGATAAACGTGGAAGCGACGGTCGGAATCATGGGAGGACTGGGCGTGGCTCCTGCTGCTGTGTGTACATCAGTGAGGCGCTCACACAGCACTGGCTTTCCCTCTGGAAATTGGGAGAATGTTTCATCTGTAAGTTACAAAGAGACAGTGACAGATTTCTCAAGCTGTGCATAGCCAAGAGATAATGACAAACACCTGAGGCGCCGGAGCACCAAAAACACTCGCAGGGATACAGCTGCTAAGTGGAGAGCCCTGGACATCTCCCAGCAGGGGAGAGGGGGCTCTTGGCACAGGTGTGCGCTCAGCTTCGAGTCCTGCAGGAGAGTCCGGGCAGAGGCCATTGAAGAACGATAGTCCCGAAAGCTGCGGAAGATGCTGGGCCGGCCAGGAGCAGGGCAGGACGTGGTGAGGCCACATTCAAGTCTCGCCTAGTTAGTGTGTTTTAGTTGAAGAAGCTTGGAAAGCCAAAAAAGATACTTCCTAGCTTCTCCTGCAGTCAGCATTTCAGATACACAAAATCTAAAATTTCAGCGCTCAGAGGCACTTGCGGAGGCCTCACCTTGGGAAGAAGGCACTGGCTCCTGTTCGCTGATGGCAGCAGAGATGCAGCCAAGCAAGGCGGCAGCATGTGACGTGGGCAGCTGGGGGCACGGGCAGGCTTGGCAGTCTTCTGCTGTGGCTTTGGGATTAGTCCTGGAGGCCAGACCCTGTGCCCTGCAGAGACCCTCACTGATGGAGGCGGAGTACGACCTCCGGAGGAAAGGGCTGGATGTGGTGTAAGTAACCCTCAAAAACACTACCGTTAGCAAAAGCACCAAAGACCACAAATCTAAACTACAGGACAATCTCTAAAGCCTTGAACTTACGTAATTATGATTGAGGATTAAATGTCCAGTTATAGCTTCATGCAAGGGTTAGAAAGATACTATATATAAATAAAAGCGGTGGCCTTAGACGCCTTGGGAATGCTGCTTGGGCAGACTAACTGGGAAGTGAAAGTCAAGAGTGTACCTAAAACTGCCTCATAAAATATGAGCAAGGAACACCTATTTCAAAATGAATACATCAGATAGATGACGGGAAACAACGGAAAAGGGACCAAGCAATCTCCGGATGAGGGTGAAGCCGATGGAAACGAACTGAGCCGCGTTAGATATGCAAACCAGCTCCCCACAATGAACGTCACACTTACCAACCTCCAACCGGTAAGAAATGAGAAAATGCTACAAACACATTTTTCCACAGGTTACCTAATGTTCACACTCTATGATATTAACATGGCCTGGCCTTTGTTTATTTTTTGGGGTGGGGGGCTCTGAGGACTGAACTCATGACCTATACACTTGTGAGGAACCACTGAACTAAACCCTGCCAGCACAGCCTGACCTTCTGAACTTCTCAAACGGGCTGGAGAATGCTGGCCTGCTGGGTGAAGGCCCCGCACTGTGTTTGGTCGTCTGGTTTTCAGTAAACTCCTGAGATGACCTACATCCGTGCTAAGTGTCGCTAATGTGACACAGCTGCTTTCTTCCGTTTTAACTTCTGCTGGGCTTTTCTGCCTTCTCACCCTTCCTAACTCAGAGGACGGAGGTATCTCTGTCTGAGGGAGCTTGGAGGGTTTGGTTAGGGACAATGAGGGAAGCCCCTCACAGCAGAGATGTTAGGGCTGAGGCAGCCGAGGGACGCTTCCACTGAGACCATCTCAGGAAGGAGGTGGTGTTTCAGGTGAGCTCACCTGAATCTTAATATCTGTAAATTTTACTAGATTGATAGGGTCGACCGTGGTGTAAAAACTGCCAAGTAAGCCGGGCGCTGTGGCTCATACCTGTAATCGCAGCACTTGGGAGGCAGACGCAGGAGGATGGCTGTGAGTTCAAGGACACCCTGGGCTACGACGCGAGACCCTGTCTCAAAGAAACTAAAATCAAACAAACAAAAACCAAAAAATCCTGCAAAGTAAATTGGGGAAGCAGGGAGATGGTTCTTTGCTGGTATTTAGACAGGTACCACTGTCTGCAGTCCTGCCTCGGAGACGCCCGAGTCCTCAGTCAGAGCTTTGCAGCACATCCACTCTTCCTGGCAGAGAGGAGGAGGAGGGGAGGGAGAGACTCATCAGGTTCAGCAGCACCGGTTTTTTGCAAACAGCTGGGCGGATTCCGAGGAGGAAGGAGCCCCTGGGCTGCGGTCCGGCGCAGTTTCCCCGCGGCCCGCTGGGTCGCACTGTGGCCTCAGGAATGCGCGGGGGCCGGGCCAGGGCGCCGCTCTGAGCGGGGCTGCCAGCCGCCTTCTCAGTGCAGGTGCTGGAGGGTCTCTGACCCGCCCAAAGCGGGCGAGGCGCTGCTGTAATGCCCTCGCGTGCCTTTTATAGGCATGATGTTTATATAATTTTACTCACTTCCCACGCCCCGTTTTGCTCTTCCCCAACATTTGACTTTCTTGAGTGCTTCTTGCTTGGTTGGCAGGGTCACTATGTCAGTTCTCGCGATACCAGAGGTCAAAGTACCATGGTTCGCTCCTACCCACCTCATTTAAGCATGCATTTAAAATTTGTTGTGGGTTGATGAAGTTCATGGCAGAGCGCTTGTCTAGTGAAGTCCTGGATTTATTCTCTAAACAGAGGAAAAGTTGTTTTAAAAAATACACTCCCCCTTCCCCAGGAGGTTATTGAATCCAGGGCTTTTGCAAGGTTACATTTCCAGCTCTTTTGAAATTGTTTATTATTTTTAAAAATTTTGAGGGGCTGGGGATTTAGGTCAGTGGGTCGGGCGCCTGTCTTGCAAATGCAAGGCCCCGGGTTCAATCCCAAGTAACTACATACAACAGTGCTGGGTGTGGAGACTCACGCCCACCAGCAATCAGTACCACACACCACAGTGCCAGGCATGGTGGCTCCTGCCTGTAATCCCAGCACTGGGGAGGCAGAGGCTGAGCTCAGATCCAGACTGAACTATAAAAGCAAGATACTGTCTCAAAAATATATATATTTTTTGAGACATGGGGGCTTGCTAAGTCGCTCAGGCTGGGCTTGAGCTTGCGAACATCCTGCCTCAACCTTCCAGACTGATTAAAAACAAGCACCTGTGTGCTTTGCTACCGCAGTAGCTAGTTCCCAAATGGGAAATATAAATGCGCCGGGAGAGAAGTAACACCGCACAGAAATCTCTCCATCTTAGATCAGACAGCATCCGCTAATACGCGCTTGCCCTTGACTCCTAGTAGAACACGGTCCTATTACTGCCTTCCCTTTTTAAATGCCACCCGCATCCCCAAACCCAGTCACCTTTGTCACCTTCCGTCCTGTACCCGGGAGATGCCAAGCGCAGCACATGTGGGCCCACAGTGCTCTTTAGGAAGCGCTGTTGATGGCTCACACCAGCACCCCATAATTAGCCAATCTCCACTGCGGAGTACGGAGCCCCGCTCCCCGCTTTCCGTTCTGCAGTTGGCCGGTGAACATCTGTGTGGATGTGTCTTTGTGTGTACAAGTGTGTCAGTCAGATAAATTCCTACCTAGAAGAGTTTTCAGGTTTAACCGCCGATCTTGGCTGCCGTCTAAAGGTGGTCTCGGTTCGAGCTCTCAGCCAGGACAGCTCCGGGACCCGTCTTATTAACACCAGGTTTACCTAGCTTTGAAAATAGTTATCAATACACATTCTGGAGGGTAGCAATTTCACTATTCTAATTTGTGCCTTTTAAATTTTGAAAGTTTATTCTCCACACAAATAAAAACTATTCATCTTTGCTTATTTCTATTGGGCTGTTGACCTTGTCTTTTTTTCTCTCATTTTTGTCCTTTCTCCTTCTTCTGTCTCCCGCCGACCTTTGCTATACTGAACCCAAGGCCTTTTTACTAAACCACATTCCTAGGTCTTTTATATTATTTTAAAATTTTGAGATAAGGTCTCACTAAATCACTACATTGTCCAGGCTGGGCTTGAACTTTTTTTTTTTTTGGTGGGTTTTTTGAGACAGGGTCTCACTTTGTGGTTTAGGCTGGCACTGAGCTCAGCCTCAAACTCACATCATAGCAATCCTCCTGTCTCTGCCTCCCGAGTGCTGGGATTACAGGCATGAGCCACCACACCTAACACTGTGGTATGTGGTACTGATTGCTGCTGGGCGTGAGTCTCCATGCCCAATATTGTATGTGGTTACCGGGAATCGAACCCGGGTCCTTGTACTTGCAAGGCAGGCGCCAGAACCACTGAGCTAAATCCCTGGCCCCTGGGCTTGAACTTGTAATCCTCCTGCCTCAGCCTCCCGGAGTGCTCGGCGTGTTGGTCTTTTTCCTATGGATTGCAGCTAATTTTGTATCTGTCTGTTTGAATTAGTATGATGAAGTATGTGAAGTAGACTGAATCTATACACAGAAGAGGCTCGTTTGGCACAGTTTTGGGGCTAGAGAACCCAAACAGCATAGTGTAGGCTCTGGTATCCTCAGCACCTTAGGCCAGAAAAATAGGAGCCCAGACTGGGCCAGGGCAGGCTCTCAGGAGAGCTCCCTCTGGGGCACTTTTCCTGCCTGAGGCAGTGTCCCTAGGGACCAGTGGACTGCCCTCCCCCAAGCTTCCCCACCATCTCCCAACTTGCCCTCCCAGACACAGCCTGGCACAAGGAGCCTTTAGGGTGCAAACAATGTTCAAGTTGTACCACTTTTTCTAAATTAGAGAAATTAGATCTTTGACTATTATCACAATTTAGTCTTTGCCTTTGCTTCTGCCATTTACCACGAATAGACTGAAATTTAACTTTTTTTTGTGGTTCTGGGAATGGAACCAGGCCCTCACACATGCTGGGTAAGTGCTCTACCACTGCGCTACATCTCAGCCCAGAGCCCATAAATTGTAATATTTATACAGGTAAATTTGTTAGCCTTTGACTTTACAGTTGCTGTTTTTTTTTTTTTTTTCATTTTATTTAGAAAGACCATCTTATCTGAGTATTGTATCCACTCGTTCCTAGGTTTTAGTCCAAAGACAACCAGATGACACATGGGCTTTCCGTGTGCTAGAAGAGGGGTGGAGGAACAATCCATGGAAAAAATATATTATTTAATATCTGAAAAGTACTTTGAAAAGAATATTTGTCCCCTCCGTACTAAGATTATGTATCTGTTGTGGGAAATTTGGAAATATATACACATATATATTGATGTATTTACAAAAACTGAATATAATCATATAAATACAAATACATGTGTGTAGTGGTGCTGGGAATCAAACTCAAGGCCTTTAGTTTACATACAAGGGGAGGGCTCTAACACTGATCCATGTCCCCAGGCCCTGGAAATATATACTGATGTACAGGAGAAAATGAGTCACATGTAATTCTACCACTCAGAGATAAGCAATGCCTCATATGTGTACAGAGTTGCATGCTGCCTAATGACATCTGGTGAATGAGGGATCCCAGTATGCAGCTCTGTAAGACTCTAGTATCGCCTAGGTGTGTGGCAGGTTTTATCTAGGTAGGTTAAGTACAATCTGTGATTTTCACACAACAATGCAGTTGCTGATGACATTTCTCAAAATGTATCCTTGATACTCTCAGACACATGGCTATATATATTTGTGCTATTTACATTATACTTTAAAAACTATCACAGTATACCAACAAAATTTCCTCAGAATACTAAACTTCTAAAACTTCTGGCTATCATTCTTTTTTTCAGTCCTGGGGATCAAACTTGGCACCTTGTGGTTTCAAGGCAGGAGCGGTGTCACTGAGCTACATCCCTACGACTGTGATTTTTAATTGCTAATTATTAAAAACAAATTGTATAAGCAACACTGATTTTGTTGTAGGGTGCTTCTGATTTTTCACTGTGTTAGGTGATAGTGATATAGACACTCGCCACTTCTCCTTGTCCAGTCCTGGAAGTGTTCAGGGCGCAGCAGAAGCATAGAAGACAGAAATAATCTCAACATGGACCCTGCCTACATTTGCCTTTTGTGCACACCTCGAGTCCATCTCATGTTACCGTGTGTCAGGGCCTCATAGATTCTGTGCCTTTTGAAAATGTTTCTTGTGCGTGCTCTCTTCACATAGAGGGGGGCTCGTGTCAGCTACACCTGCTCCTTGCACTTTTCACACTCAAGTGCTCGCCAGTGGACTAAACACTGACGCTCTTGCTCCTCCAAAGCACCTGGAGGCCGCCTCTGAGCTGCGTGTGGCTCTCAGCGCGGCGTACAGGACGGACAGGCCTCTACCCTTTAACGTTTACTCTTTACCTTGCCTGGCTGCAGAGGAAATCTCGGCTCCACACACAGTTCTCACTTCCTTCTCCCTTGCTCTATTTGCTCTGGAAGGATTCCTTTATGGATTCACTTTCTTGCCCACCGGGCTTCTGCTGTGAGCAGAAGACACCCACCAGACTTCTATTCTCCCTTTCACTGAGAAACAGAAACGTAGCCCCTGTCCCTCACCTCTTGACGCTGGAATTGAAACCCAAGGACACTTTACTACCCAGCTACATCCTCAGCTCTTTTTATTTTGAGTCAGGGTCTCGCTAAATCTCCCACATTGGTTTCTAACTTGAGATCCTCCTTCCTCAAGCTCCCTGGCAGCAGGGATTACAGATATGTGCCACTGAGTTTCGTTTCTCTCTTAAGAGAGGAGATTTCACTGTGTTGCCCAGGCTGTGCCAAAATGAGCTCGGATCTCCCTGCTTTAGCCTGGCACTCAGTGTGTACCACTTGCAAGGCTCTTTATTATTATTTTTTTAAAACACCTTCAAATTTATTTTTAGTTAAGAATTACACTGATTACATTTGAGGGTTACAACATAATGCTGTCGGATATATAGAGATAGTAAAATAGTTACTATTATCAAGTAGATTAGATATCTAAAATTTCAGTTTTTCTGTGGTGCAAAGACAGCTGAAATCTACTTTGTACTTTTGTATCCTTTTTTCGTTGTTGTTCCCAGAGATCAAACTCAGGACCTTGTGCTTGCAAAGACAGGTGTGGCACCCCTGAGCTAAATCCCCCACCCTTGTACTTCTGTATCTTTGACCGACAACCTCTCCTATGTCAGCTCTTCTTCCACCCAAAGTGACCCTTGTTTTCTTCTCTCTGTATACTTTCCTCTTTTCTTTCTTTTAAAAAAGAACCTTCAGAGAATTGAGATCATGCAATCTCTCTCTCTCTCTCTCTCTTTCTGATCCAGGGTCTCACTTTGTAGTTCAGGTTGGCCCTATGTAGCCCAGGCCAGCCTCAACCTCACAGCAATCTTCCTGCCTCTGCCTCCTGAGTGCTGGGATTACAGGCGTGAGTCACCATGCCCAGCAGTTCCTGGCATAGTGATTATCAGGGATTGAACTCCAGACCTTGTGCTTGCAAGGCAGGGGCCCAAACCACTGTGCTAAATCCTGAGCCCTCCTGCAATGTCTTTTTGTGTCTGGATTATTTCACTTAACATAAGTCCTGAGGTCCATCCATGTGCAAGTGGCAGGCTTTCATTTTTAAAGAGTAATATTCCATTGTACTATGTAAACATCATATTTTCTGTATCCATTTGTTGACAAGTATTTAGTTTGTTTTTAGTGGTTTTAATTTTCATTTCCCTGATTATTAGTGATTTTGAGAACCTTTTCAGGTATCTGTTGGCCACTTTTGTTTTTTGAAACAGGGTTCACTTTGTAGTTCAGGCTGGCCCTGAACTCGCTATGTGGCCCAGTCTAGTCTCAAATTCTGGGCAATCCTCCTGCCTCTACTTCTCTACTGAGTGCTGAGAGTACAGGCATGAGCCACCATGCCCGGTGATGTTGGCCATTTTTAATTTTTTTATTTATTTTTTTTTTGAGACAGGGTCTCGCTTTTGTGGTTCAGGCTGGCCCCGAGCTCAGCCTCAAACTCACATCACAATCCTCCTGCCTCTGCCTCCCGAGTGCTGGGATTACAGGCGTGAGCCACCACGCCCGGCACTGTGGTATGTGGTACTGGTTGCTGCTGGGTTGAGTCTCCACACCCAGTATTGTTATGTGGTTACC
>PVIR01030052.1:8548-20690 GCA_004026965.1 Petromus typicus
GGGTCTCGCTTTGTGGTTTAGGCTGGCCCTGAGCTCAGCCTCAAACTCACATCACAATCCTCCTGCCTCTGCCTCCCGAGTGCTGGGATTACAGGCGTGAGCCACCACGCCCGGCACTGTGGTATGTGGTACTGGTTGCTGCTGGGTGTGGGTCTCCACGCCCAGTATTGTTATGTGGTTACCGGGAATCGAACCCGGGTCCTTGCGCTTGCAAGACAGGCGCCGGAACCACTGAGCTAACTCCCCGGCCCTATAATTTTTAAGCACTGACTTGGAGCTCCAAAGATTTAGTAGGAAACAGTAACTCTCAAAAGGCTCATTGAAGAGTCAATTAATCTGTTAATTTTAACTTCAAAGCCTATTTAAAAGCATATGACTAAATATGCTTGAGAGAACTCACTTGGATTAAGAAGATAAAATCCTCCTGTATTAACAGGAAACAATAAAATCTCTTGAACTTAAATTATTAAATATTATTTAAAGAACATTATTGTATTAAGCATTTGCATGACTGTAATTCCTGCCTCTGGGAGGTTGAGGCAGGAGGACTGCAAATGCCAGCACAGCCTGGGCAATTTAGTGACATAGCAAGACTCTGTCTCAAAATTTAAAAAAGATTTAAAAAGAAATGTAGCTCAATATCTCTCTTTCTCTCTCTCTTTCTCTCTCACACACACACACACACACACACACACACACTCACACACACGCACACACATACAAACACACACCTCAGTTAATATTCAAGAAAGAAATGAAGCGGGCCTCAAGGCCTATAATCCCAGCTACTCAGAAGGCTGAGGTGGGAGGATAAAAGTTTGAGCCCTGCCTGTGCAACTTAATGAGATCCTGGCTTTAAAATAAAGTTAAAAGAAAGGGCAGAGTGGTAGAGTTCTTGTCTAGCATGTTTGAGGCACTGGGTTCAACACAATATAACAAAACAAATAGCAACAACAACAACAACAACAACAACAACAGAACAAGGTGGGTATGGTGGTGTAATATTCCATCGATGTGGAAGGATGAGGCAGGATGGCTGCAAGTTTGGACAATTTAGTCACTTGGAGAGACTCTGTCTCAAAAGGTAAAAAGAGGGCTGGGGATTTAACTTAGTGGTTCTGGCCTCTGCCTTGCAAGCGCAAAGTCCTGAGTGGTAATCACATAAAACAATGTGGGGGCGTGGTGACTCATGCCTGTAATCCCAGCACTCAGGAGGCAGAGGCAGGAAGATTGCTGTGAGTTTCAAACTCATCTGGGTTACATAGTGAGCTCAGGGCCAGCCTGAACTACAAGAGTGAGACACTGTCTCAAAAATACAAAAACGAAACAAAACAAAACAAACAAAAATCCTGCTTAAGATAATCTATAGTGTTCCAAATTATAGAACACATTAGAAATAATTCAACATGAGCTAATGTTACCAGATACGATAGCAGAGTCAGACCTCCAAGTAACTATCATTTTTCTTTAAAAATTATAGCACTTAAATAAAAATACACAGGACTTAAAAACATGAGGAAAGTGAAGAAGATTAACAAAAACATTGGGAAAATTTGGAAAAGAAGCAACTAGAACTTGTAGATACAAAAATGTAATTTTTAAAGCACAAATTAGACATAGCTGAAGAGAATTGGAATACTGATAGGAAAAGGGGATATAGAAGGCAGCACACAGAGATAAAAGACGGGCAGTAGAATCAACAGGTTAAAAGACATGAAGAACAGATGAAATCTCAACATGTGGGAGTTCCAGGAAGAGAGATCAGAGGACATGTAAGACAGGTAGTAGTCAGAGAAATGTTATTGGAAAACTTCCACCAATTATGTAAACCACGAGTTTCCATATAAAATAACAGAAAAGGTCCACATTTAGATAGAGAATATTAAAAGCAGAATTTTTAAAGATAAAAACATGGGCTGGGATTTAGCTCAGTGGTTCTAGCACCTGTCTTGCAAGCACAAGGACCGGGTTTGATCCCCTGGTAACCACATACAATACTGGGCGTGGAGACGCCCAGCAGCAACCAGTAGACATACAACAGTGCTGGGCGTGGTGGCTCATGCCTGTAATCCCAGCACTCGGTAGGCAGAGGCAGGAGGATTGCTGTGATGTGAGTTGGAGGCTGAGCCTAGGGCCAGCCTGAACTACAAAGCAAGACCCTGTCTCAAAAAAAAAAAGATAAAAACATAATTTTGTTTTTGAGACAAGATCTCATGATGTAGCTCAGCACGCCTCACACTCGCTATGTAGCGCAGGCTGGCACTGAGTGTGCCATCCTTCTGCCTGACCTGGTGAGGGCTGGGGTTATAAGCATGTGGCACCACACCTGGCTGCTAATAATAAAAAGATAATCTTAAAAAGAATCAGAAATAATTGTTGACAAATAAAAAGAATTTATATATTTGTTATTGTTTCTGGGTTTGTTTGTTTGTTTGGTTTGATTTTTCATGACATGGTCTTTCTGTATGGTCAAAGCTGGCCTTGAACTTGAGGTCTTCCTACTCCTGGCCTCCCAATTACTGGGCTTATGGGCATCCGCTACTACATCTAGCTTGAAAAAGCAATTTTATTTAAAGCAGAATTCTTAATGGAAACAACTGAAAATAATACTCCAGTGTCATCTGGCATTTAAGTGCTAAGAGAAAATTATCAACCCAGAATTCTAAACTTAGCCGAACTAAGACATTTTTAGAGAGAGAGGAAAAACAATTAAAGGATGCTCTTTAGTAAGAAAATTAAAGAAAGGCCCAGGCTGAAAGAAACAAAGTGGAAAGAAAAAGAGGCAAATATGTGGGTAAATGTTTGTGAGGAAAGCAGATATAAAGCTCCATGGGGTGAGGGGGTTGCTCAGCGGTGCAGTGCTTGTCTGGTCTACATGAGGCCTTGGGTCCCACCCCTAGTAGTACACACGTGTGCATGCATGCCCACACGCACAAGGCATGCATGCAGAGTTTACTCTCTATTTTCACATTAATGCAACAACACCTTTTAAAGACAGCTAAAACTAACCTTGGTGATACTCCTATCATCATAATGATTACTTTTTGTGGAGGCACATGGGGGGAGTAGGAATATTTCTCAGGGTGCTGGTAGTAGTTATATAGGTGTATTCCTTGTGATAGTTTACTGAGATGTCTGTTTATCATTTATATTCTTTTATGCATATAATGGCATGTATTTAGTATCACATCATAGAAAAAAATCAGATCTTTGTCCAAATTTAGGAGAACAGTACCCCTAATGTCCTTGGAGCCTCCTAAGTGATAAGGGTAATGGGAGTGTCTTTTGTCCCAAGCAGGCCTCCACTGGGGAGCCCAAGGCAGCTTCAGGATGGGGGCTGGTCACTAAAGGCCAGGCCTCCATCAAAGCTTGGAACTTCCAGCCACCCCCAACCTCTGGGGAGGAGAGACGCTGGAGACTGGAGTATTAACTAGTGGCCCCGCACGCCTATGTGACATCCACACCAGCTTCCTCAGAAGGTGAGGTGAGAAGGCCCGCTGGGCCGCTGAACGCGCTGGAAGGCGTTGAAGCCGGGCCTGTGTGCTCGGAGCAGTCCTGGGAGCGCCACGCTCCGTCCAGACCTCACCCCGTGCGTCTCTTCCATCTGACAGTTCCTGAGATGTGTCTATTATGTTAACTGGACACAATGGAGATAAAGGGTTTTCCTAAGTTCGTGAGCTGTTTTAATAAATTACTAAACCTGGAACAGGGGTTGAGGAATCCAAATCTCCAATTTATAGCTGATCAATCAGAAATATTAGGGGGTTTTGGAGTTGTGACTGGCGTCTGAAGTTGGGGCGGTCTTGGGGATTGAGTGTCTTTTAATTTGTTAGATCTTATGCTAACTGTATCATGTTAGAATTAAACTGAATTGTTTGATATGAACTTGGTGACTGGGGAAATGAAGTGGTGTGAGAAAAGACTCCAGATATTTAGTATCAGAAGGAAAAAAAAACCTCTCAATGTAAAATTTCTGTAAAAGTTATAAAAAAATAAAACTATGTGAAAGTCAAGTTCTGATGTATTATAAAAATGTAAATTTAAATAGGAGTGCTAATAGTAAAGGAAAATCATATATTAGTATTTATAACCTTGGATTATATAGTTGGGAAAAAACTTTCCATACCTGACACCAATGGTGAAAATCAGTGGTAGTTTTGACTATATAAAATTAAACAATAACCCTGAAGCTTTTTTACTGCAAAACACTATGATAATATATAACATAAACACCAAATAGAGGAAAAAAGACTGAATTATGAGATGAATGGTCATATTATTCATTTTCAGAGATTTCAAAAAATTATCAGGAAAAATAATTGCATGCCCAATTGTGAAAAGAGCAAAACACATGAACTGGCAACCCACACATACACAAAAATATCAAGTGGCCAGTGAACTCCGCAGCACTAACAAAGAGGGAAAGCAGTTGGCTTGCATTCACGAAAGCAGGTAGAGAGAAACTTAGGGTTCAAACCTAGGCAGTCTTACCCTTGAAGTATTTCTTTAATGAATGAATGGTTATATATTTGCCACTACCGGTATATGTATCAGACTGCAAAGGGCAAGGTAGAAGACAGAATGTACAATCAGACTGTATATACAGGCTTAGAAGAGAAGTCTGAAAAGATCAAATAAAACAGTAGTCTTACCATGGGACATTTTTGTTCTCTATTCACTTTCTGAATTAAAAAAAATTAGAATAAGCACATATTTCCATAATAAAGGAGAAAGTTATGTTAACAAATTCAAACAGTAATACACAATGAAAAAATATAAATAATTTTCTAGTGATCCATGCATATCATATAGGGTCAGCATAGATCTCTCAGGATCTCCATTACTTTTTGTTTTTTTGTTTTTTGAGACAGGGTCTCAGGCTGGTCCTGAACTCAGCCTTGAACTCCGCAATCCTCCTGCCTCTGCCTCCCAAGTGCTAGGATTATAGGTGTGAGGGTCTCCATTATTAAATTCAAATATCCTGCCACAGTTCTAGTCTCTTTTCCCTCTAACCTTTGCTGACAAATTACTCTTACTAAAGAACTATGACCCTCTTATAAGATCACTGCTTAAGAACCTTTAATAATGCTACATTTTCTACGTAAGTAGGAACTCCTCAGCCTAGAATCCACAATTACAGCAATCAATCCACTTTCTCACTTTTCCACATATTCCACGAGGTTAACTACATTTATTCTTTGTACACATATGTTGTTTGGGGTTGTGATAATTTGCTCATAACTTATGCTTGTATTGTGACCATGTGATTAGCTCTATCTAAAATATGCTCTCTCTCCATACGTCCATTTTCTGTCCAAGGCCCACCTTCTAAGCCATCTTCTCTCTGAAACCTTTGTTCCTTTCCCCTGGCCACTCTAAGAACCCATGGCTCTCTTCTCTGTTTCTCCAGGTGTAAAATACTTTTTGTCTTACTTTTCCTAACAGTTAATCACCTACTTGATATAGGATCTTCAACTTACTCATTTTTATATTCTCTTAGCAAATACTTATTAAGTAAATATCATTAACCAAGAAGATACATAAACTCAGAGAACTCAATGAAACTATGTTTAGCTATTTTAAAAGTGCCAGGCTGTAGCTATTAAATTCCTCCTTCTTTGAACGCAGGAGATATAAATTAATAGCAGTACAGGATTCTTCTCTTATTCTCCAGGTCTTTGACCAATAAAGTGACTTGTGAACTTAATGGACAATAGATCTTTCATCTCACAAACGCTAAATTATTCTATGAGCTGATGGCACAAACACCGGGGGATTTTGGTGTTAGCAGTTTGGTCATTATTGACCAGTTTTTCCAACATACAGCAGATGGGAATCTAGGATTTACTCTCCAGGAGAGGGGAGAGAGCTGGAGGACTGATGTTTCTCCTTACCTTTTCGTGTTATGCACGGTGGTTCCTCCCAGGACAATCCTCACCCCAGGAGTGGAACGGTTCAGGTTATAAACTGTCAGGGCTTCCTCGTAGGTGGCTCCTCCAATTACAAACACAATGATATCCTGAGGTCTGGAATAGTGGAGCAAGAGAGAGAATGTTTCAGGGTAAGACAAAAAGGGCAAAGGTTTGTTGTGATTATTACATACAGAGAGTTTTAATTTCTAAATCTTTCTCTTTTTTTCTGATCGAGGAAGCAGAATTAAGGCAGAATAGAATAAAAGATTTTTTAAAAGTTTTAATTATCTGAAATTGGCAGGAAACAGAGCAGGAAATGCTGAATAGTGATTTGCTTTCTGTTTATGAAGCGGATGTCTTATAATTTCTGTGCTGTGGATTTTCAAAATAGCACAATACTGTTTGCTGGAACTAAATGTAGAAAGATTCTTTTATATTCAAGAGGCTGCAGAGAGCCACTGTGTGACATGACATCAGTATAGCAGTATTTTATGCTTGTACTACACACCAGCTTCTACACAGAGCCTCACATCAAATACTTAATACAGAGCTATTACAATGGCTTCTGTCCAAGACTTCAAAGCATACTGTAAAATACTGGTATATTTGGCTCTCTCCGTAACACAGGAACTGGAAACATTTAGTATTTTGCATACTTAAAAAATAGGACCTTTAAATGGCTTCTCTAGGAACTCTGACTCTTAAAATCATTGTTTCTGAATCCTTTGATTAAATTAAGGAAAAGAAACCATGGAAACCTAAAACAAAACAAAACAAAATAAAACAAAACATAGGTGGAGTTTTGCTGCTATACATGCTGACATATCTGCTCATCCACAGGCTTCATTTAGTAGCAATCTGTGGTTTGACTGTTAGAATTTTTATCAAAATAGCCTCATAACAAAGAGAGTGATTTCTTTATTAGCTTCTTCTACAGATATCAAGATCAGATATTTTTAAACATTAAAGTTTGTCTTGTTTTTCTTTTCTCATGCCATTAAAAGAAGATAAAATTACTTTTAATCACAGAAAGGTAAATTTGTTACATTATTCATTGGGCACTATTTAAAACTATATCAACTAGAAGCATCCATTACTAAGCAGAAACAGCTTTAAACAAGGCATATACATACATATGCAGAAATCATGAAAAAAAGCTTTTAACTATATTTCCTTTCTGTTTGTCTTTCCACTTTTTTCTGAGATGCTTTGAAAGAAATAAGTAAGAAGAGAGTTGTTCTTGTGGTATTTCATAGAAACAGAATTAGTTTTACAGTGATTTAGAAATGTTCAGATGGCCTCTGACTTGCGGAGAGCTCTCAGTGAAGGGTAAACTTTTCCAATTATGAGGATGTAATTACTCTGCAGTTAGGATTGGGGGAGATTGGGAGAGACACTCAATTATGACACTTATATGTGGTCTTGGGACATAAAAACCATTTTTTAAATAAGCTTTTTGAGAAAAGGTCTCACTTTGTAGTTCAGGCTGGCCCTGAGGTCACTACGTAGCCCAGACTAGACTTGAACTCACAGAAATCCTTCTGCCTCTGCCTTCCGAGTGCTGGGGTTACAGGTGTGAGCCACCACTGGCATTGTGGGGTGTGGTACTGGGGATCAAACTCGGGACACTGCGCTTGCCAGGCAGACACCGGAACCACTGAGCTAAATCCCTGGCCCATAAAAACTATTTTTTGAAACACTCAATTTACTTTTCAAGATGAAATAAACTATATTCCTGACTACCCCCCTGAAATGACATACTTAGCACCACAGTGCTTTGAGAGTTGTGTACTACTATGTACTCTAACATTATTCTGTGTTATTTAGGTAATTTACCCTCTCATTTTAGTTTTCCTGTGACCTCCTAAATGACATTTTGAGTTTCTCCCTAGAGATAAGCATTGTTGTCTCTTTCAGAGATATTTCTCTGTGTGTGTATATTTACATTTAAACACACATGGAAGTATTTATACATACTCTTCTGCTCCTTGCTTTTATCTTGGATATATTGCACATTTAATTTTTGAAAGATACTACCTAGTTGCTTCATGGATATCACCTATTAGAAAAATATGCATTTCTCCACATCTTTATCAATACTATGTATTTTCAAAGTTTTTGGTTTTTGTAAATTGATAGGTTAAAAAACTAGTATCTTGTCATAGCTTCCTATTACGATGAATCCATGGTTAGTTCGGGCTCGGCAGGATAACCTCCCTCTCTTAGCTGCACACACTCACATGCACTGCAAGATCTCTTTGCCAAAGGTTACACAGCCACAGGCGGCGGACTTTGGGCGTGTACATACGTCTTTTGGGGAACCACTGTTCTGCCTAGTATAGGAACAATCTACTCAGTCACACAGGCAGACAACTGGAGTATTTTCTTTTTTCTTATTTCCTTTCTGGCCTTATTTCCTTTCTTAAGCTGCTTCAAGTCCATCCCTTTATTCAGTTCCTCCAGCTTTTCTTACTCATGACTTATGTCTCGTTTATAAGCCATCTTTATCATTTAAAACATATATCTGATCCTGTCCTTTCTCTTCCAAAAGGTAAGACCAACTGCAGCAAGGCTTAATTAATGTACAGCAGCTAGTCTTTTCTACCCAGCTCTTAGTCTACCTTAGCTTGGTTCTCTCTATTATAGTTTTCTCTGTTCTCTTGTTCTTTAGCTACACATATTACTAGAAAGTGAACTTTCTAAGTATAAAGATTTTTTTTTGGAGGTGGAGGTGCTCATTGCTGTTTCAAAATAATGGTGCCACAAATGATTGACTATCATTCTATTTTCTCTCTCTGAAGAACCATATGCCCGCCGTAACCGTGTATTGACTATCTACTACTTGCCCCACACTATGCTTAAAATGTTGCAAGGCAGGGCTGGGGATTTAGTTTAGTGGTTCTGGCATCTGCCTTGCAAGTGCAAGGTCCCAAGTTCGATCCCCAGTACCACATACCACAGTGCGGGGTGTGGTGACTCATGTCCATCGTATCAAGTATCACATACCACAATGCCCAGCGTGGTGGCTCACATTTGTAGTATCAGTACTAAGGGGGAAGGGGCAGGAGGATTGCTGTGAGTTCAAGTCTAGCCTGGGCTACATATTGAGCTCAGGGTCAGCCTGAACTGCAAAGCAAGACCCTGTCTCAAAAAAAAAATGTTGTAAGGCAAACATCACAGTTGTGGAGGGAGAAACTCAGAAAGGGTAAGTCATTATCTCATGGCCATTTTATCTTAAACTTCAGGCAGCTTTGGCCTTATTACTGCACTAAAAAATTTCTGTTGTCAAGGTCATATTGCTAACACCAAATGAGTGTCAGTCTGTCTTGACCTCTCAGCAACATCTGCCTAAGCTGATCATCTGCCCTCCGGGCTGTACTTGCTTCTCTCGGCTTCCGGGACATCAGCATTCAGTTTGCCTCTTACTCCATTAGTTGCTGCTTTTCAGGGCCCTCCAAGATTCACTTCATTCTGTCTCACTAACCTCTTCGTGGTGGGAGCTTAGAGGCCAGTCACTTGCCCTCCTTTCTTCCCAATCTGTATACACTCCCTACAGCTGCTGTAACATAGCAAATACTAGATACATCCTAGAAAATGATGTTGCCTCTTAGGAGCTGCCCTCTGACTGTCACCTGCTTCAAGAGTAGATCTGATTGTTGCAGAAAAGAAAAGCAAGAATAATCTCTAGTCAGTTTCTGGTACAGCCAGAGAATGTTGACCTTTAGTCTGATAATTTCAGGGTGCCAAAGTATAGCTTTCTCTGTAGAGGGAAGAAAACGTCAGGGATGTTTATCTGTGGGTGTAGGACACAAATGTAAGGACAAAACTCAGATATGGGCGCAGGCTCTTGGAACCTGGCTCACTCACACACCCAGCAGAGATGACCGTGTCACCCGGGATCACCAAAACATTAAGACATGTCCTCCTGAGCCTCCTACTACTTGTCCTGGGGCTGTAGGAAAAACCTCTATGGTAGACATTTTAAATATCTCTGACATTTTCCCTCTTCATCCCTTTCTTCAGTGAATTTTAAAAATCGTGTCCTGGTGAGGCCAAAAGTGAAACATACAGCAAGTCTTTTTTATATGATGGCCAAAGCTAAACAGAACACACAAGTTCAGTTCTTCGCATGCATCTTCCTGTGCTCTGTAATTCACCATAGCAACTAAAAGCATTAATTAATGTAGACGGCAAACATTAGAAAACAGCAGCCAGTTCATGCTGCATCTAGCTATACAAGGCCATCTTGAAAGCCCAATAGATTTAGATCTTATTTGTTGGGAAAAAAATCTTTAGATTTCATGTGTGGTATTTCTGGAAATCATTATTTCTATATGTAAGGCAGAAAAGTAAATTTTCAAAAGGCCACATTTAATCTACTTTGGGTACCATTATGCTTATGTTGAAGTTTTACTATATTTATAGATGGTAAAGTTCTTATGACTATTTACTACAGGCCAAAAAAAAAAAAAAAAAAAAAAGCCAAAGAAAGGACTGCTGCTTTTACAGAAACAAAAGTAAGCTGCTGCAAAAAGATGCTACTAAATTTGTGCAAATGTGAAGAGTACTTTCTTTTTAATTGCTCAGTTCTGGAATGTGTGATCATATAGCTCCATTTTTTTACTAAGTAAAGAAGCTGCTTTTAAAAACAAAAGAAATCAGGGATAAGAAACAATTCTTCAGTATGAAAAAAAAAAAAATTAGGAATGGGGTTTAGCTCAGTGGAGCCATGCCTACCTTGTAGGTGCAAGGTCCTGAGTTCAATCCCTGGTATAAAAAAAACCACAAATAAAACCAGAATATGTAGGAACCCCATTTACAGGATAAAGTTCAAATGCCAAACGGGTTAACCATTAATTTAATAGCTAACAGCTAAATAATTTCTATAAGTTTTTTGGCTGTGCAAAGTTGTATTCTTGCCAAATCTTTTGATACCTTCTAATATTAGAACAATAAAACAAGGTGTTCTATCATGAGACAAATCGAGCGAGCGAACCAGCATCCTGAGTGCTACAAAGAGAATATAGTAAGCTACAAAGTAACTGTGGGAGTAGGGGCCAGCATTAGATAGGGAGAACCCCTCAAAGGAGGTGGTACTTAAAATCAGTTTTGAATTACTACATCTGTGCATGCTATGCAAGTTCTCTTCCACTGAGCTGTATTCCATCCCTTAATTTTATTTATTTATTTATTTTTTGGTGGTACAGTGTTGAACTCTTTTAAAATTCTGAGGCAGGTTTTGCTAAATTGCCTACACTGGCCTCTTAGCCTCCTAAACAGTAGGGATTACAGGTATGTGACACCACACCTGGCATATGGTTTCACTTCAGTATTAAGTAGCTAATTTCTTGTTCAGTATTTCTCATATGGAATCTATAAGCCAATTAGTGATTTTCATCTTATCAAATTAATGAAAAGCCTTAAGATTAGGGCTGTTTTTCAAAAAGCTTCTCAGATAGGTGAGTGACTTGAGCTGTTTTTCATTCTTCCTACTTAGTTGTTTTTAGACAGGCTGGCCTTGAGCCTGAGACTCTCCTGCCTCAGCCCCCTGAGGGCTGGGATAAGTCTTATACCACTAAGCCCTCTAGACTGACATGTCTGAATTGTGATTCTAAGGTCCTTGAACGTTTTATCAAAGTGACTGCACTCTTAACAACAGATTTTTAGCCTTTCAACATTAGATTCTTAAAAGTTGATTTTTTTTCTTCTGTACCAAATTACAGAAATTTTTTAAAAAGGAAGAAAGTGAAAAAAATTTACTTTACCACATAAAAAAAGAGTAATCTCTGAACCCTAAAATATTTGGTCCTTTCAGAAATTCATTTACATATGACTCTATATCTAAGCTGTTAAGACTATCCTCAGCTGAAAAAATAGAAGAATTATACTGACAGTAAAATTTTCACATTAAACTATCCTGGAGAGTTCAGCTACATATTAGGCCCTTTATAATATGTAGCCCAAGCAAAAAAAAAAAAAATTTTATATATGTGTGTGTGTGTGTGTGTGTGTGTGTGTGTGTGTGTGTATGTATGCATATATGAAGGTAATTTTTAACTAAGTACAATTTTTTTGCATTTAAAATTTCAGGTTGGGCAAAGTCAACTGTTCTGGACAAGTTTTTTTTTTTTAAGTTAAAATTAACTAACCACTGGATTAAAATCACAGCTAAAAGTGGGGCCGGGGATTTGGCTCAGTGGTTCCGGTGCCTGTCTTGCAAGTGCAAGAAC
>PVIR01030053.1:0-20603 GCA_004026965.1 Petromus typicus
AGCACCATCAAGGGGCCTTTTCCACACCAAGGTTAGGGAGGCAGAGCAGGGAGCACCGTGGCATGAGAATGAGGCAGAATCTCAGTGGAGGGACCTGGTTTGGGGACTTGGGTTCTTCCAGGCTCATGTCCTGGGCATTTTGGTTATTTGGGTGGCAAAAGAGATCAGACCAATCCAGCTAAGTGGATCCCACAGACGCCGGAGTCACTGTCATTTATACCAGTGCAGGGAACAGTCCCGCCAAAGCATGGTTCCCATTTGTCCATTTGCAGGAAGAAGGGGTGGAAATAGGCTGAGTTTCTATGACTTTCTCTGAAGCTCAGTACTTAAAACTGAACATAAAGAAATAAAGCCTACATTCAAACATGCTAGTGTACCTATACCCCAATATGCTGTCCCTTACATGCAAACAGAAGGACTACAGGGGCTCAGAGTATCACACAATCAATGACTTTTACCTCCTGATCAAAATTTAAACCTGCTGCTCTGCATTGTTTCATGGGTTCTGCTTTTACGAGGCCATTTTTTTAAAACTGCAATTCATTAGACATACCTTTAACTATTAACTGGCATTTATGGTGGGTGCAGAGACAAAATACACATGGTCTGTCCCTGGATAACTTCGATCTCAATGAGGAGAACAAAGATGTAGTTAAACACACCAGATAATTTTGAGGGTGCAGAGTGCTGTGGGCAGGGTGAGGGGAGGAGGACCTACAGGAGGACAGTCATGTCCCCTCTCTGGGAGTGTTGCATGGTGAGGATGGTACAGTTTGGGGACCTGGAAGACTGGAGAGTAGATAGAGAAAAGCAGCTTCTCTTTGGCCGAAGGGGAGAAAGCATTTTTTGGGAGAAGGCTAAACCCATCAGGGGCCTTCTACAGCAAACCCAGTGGAGGACAAATGATGTGTTGCCCAGCATTCAAAACCTAGGCACTTGTCAAGATCAACTAAGTATGAGTGAAGCTAGAGAGTTCATTTAGGTTTTTCCTTAGTAACAGAAGTGGGGGTGACAGGGAGGAGGTTATCCTAGTACAGAAGAGACTGGGCTTTTGTCACATGAGTACTGTCTGGGAAATAGTATTTTCATTGCCTCTGTTCTTTCAAATTCACATTGAAGTTTTCAAAGGTTCAGGCAGGTACTGAAGCCAAACATAAATCAAGCAAATAACTCATTTACCAGCATTAACAGCTACTGTTTACAATCTGTTATTTTGAAGTTTGAGTAAATTTTCAAAATAAGAAACCAGAGCATTTCAGTGAGAACAGAACAGAAAGTTGATTAAAAGATGAGTAGTTAGTTATCTTTGGTCAGGTCAAAGGGAGTGTTTCTTACCCCATTGAACTAATGAGGTTTTTGATTTCCAAATAATGATATTCTTTCTCTCTCTCTGTTTACATAAGCATGAATGTACAAGTTTGCATATATGAATTGGTATATAGATATGTATTGTATCCATACATAGAAAAATACATGTGTATATTTGTGTATACATGGAGATTTGCATATAGACAATGTGCATGCATATGACACACATAAGTACACACATTTATGAGAGTTTTATTTTCTCAGAAGAATGCAACTTAAAAGTTTAAACACTATACACATAACACCTACTTTATAGAGAATTAAAGTGTTTTTGACATCAATTTCTCCTGTGGTGTTTTCTCTGATACTTAAGAATTAATATTTGCTAATGTCCTTGAACTAAAAGCAAAGATAGACAAATTTCTAGTATCCTATCTCCTTTTTCCTCTCTTTCCTTGCTGCTTCCATATTTTAAAGCCTGGTTGAATTCACCTGTTCCCTCACCCTTTTGTTAAAAAAAATGAAAGAATACATTTAATACTTAAGATTCCACCCTTTGGCCAATGAATTACCTGCCCTGCCTCCCAGCATTCTACTCTCTCCTCTGCTGACCCCTTGTCCTTCTACAACTGTCATAAATTGGTTTTCCCTCCCCTCTGTCCCCCGAGCATGTTTCTTTCTATTTTCTCCTGTTACAGCTAACTTTCTTTCATTCTTTACAAAGAAAAATCACAAAATCAGTTTTGGTACTGGAAACTTCTATGAAGCCTGAGTTGCTAGTTTTCTTTGTTTCACTCAAGGGATGTGAACCCACAGTTTAAAATGGCATAGTTGGATACAAAAGGGGTTGAAAACTACAGTGAATGTTTAAATGTCTTAAAATGTGTATATTGAAGTTATCACTCTCTTCATAATAACTTTGTGATTCACCTCATAAAAGCAGCAAAGCAAAGAACAAAAATAGGAGCATAATTATCACAAAAATGTCTTTCTTCCTTATTTTAAGAAAGAGGACTTCACCTACTACTTTACTGAGGCTCCCTATCCTCTTACTGGAATATTGAAGATGGAAACAAGTTTGATATGTTACTCATGAATCATATGAACTTGTGAGAGTGTCCGACCTCTGATTTTGCAATTTTTAAATTTAGGATTCATAAATATGCTAGGATAGCATTATCTTTGGAAAAGTGAAATGCTATACTGAGATTAGGAGGGAACCAAGATGTGGACATTTGTTCTTTTGAGATGCAGGTTGGAGACAGGAGGGTAACATCCAAGTATAGCGAAGGGAATGGCTGGGCTTTCGCACTGTGGTCTTCATATGCCTAAAACTTTCACAGAGATCTTCAAGAGGGTCAAGGTGGTGAGAAGAGAATAATGCTAAGTCTTGCAACTAATCCCACTTGAACTAGAGCACTCTTATTTATTAGCTTTATTTTATGGCTTCCATGAAGTTTCATTTGAAGACAAAAGAGAGATGTATTTTTATGAATTAAAAAGTATTTATTACTCTATGTTTGCGATATACAAAGTTACAGTCCTTGTGGGCTAGTCCAAGTATATAGCTTGGTACATTCACACTTCTTTATTTCCATTCTCTTCTTAACCCCTCCTCCCTTTTCCTCCATGTCTAACTCACCCTCTTATTTGCAAAAGGCTCTCTCTCTTTATGTCCTAACGTCTGTCAGTTATTGTGCCTTTTATTTATATTTTGAGTATCTTATAAAATAGAAACCATGAGATATTTAAGTTTGCTTGTCTGATTTATTTAATATTATGGTTTCAAGTTGCGTTCATTTTCCTACAAATGACTTCTTTATGCTTTTTTGGTGGTAGAATAATACTCCATTAGGTACAAAAATGACATTTCCTTTATCCATTCATCTGCTGATGGACACACAAGACATTTTCAAGCTTTAGCTACTATAAATTGTGGTGATAGTCATGGGTGCACCTGGATCAATATCAGTGTCTTTAACTCTTTGGGAAAGGTTCCTAGAAGGGAAACAGTTGGGTCAAATGGAGTTTCTATTTTTAAGTGCTGTAGGAATGTTCATGGTGATTTCCAGAGTGGTGGTACTAGTTTACATTCTCACCAACTTTGTACAGTGGTTCCTTTGTCCTCAGACTCTCACCAGCATTTGTTATTGTTTGATTTCTTGATGATGGTCATTCTTTCTCTGGTAAGACAGACTCTCAGAATTGTTTTAATTTGCATTTATATAATGGCCAGAGATGTTGAACATTCTTTTCATGTATTTATTGGCAATTTGTACTTCTTCATAGAAGTTTCTATTCATTTTATTTGCCCATTTTTGATTGTTCTCTTTTATTTCAGGAGTGTAACTTTGAAGTTTTAATTTATTAGTGATTTATCTTTGGAAAGGCAGGCAATGAATCCTTTGGTAGCTGAGCTCTTCTTAGTTGGTGGGTATATTACCACTTCAACTTTATTGCCTGTTATTGTATTATTTGGGCTTTTAAAATCTTCTGTGTTAAGTTTTGCTAAATCATATGTATCTAGGAATGTATCCATTTCATCTTAAGTCTAACTTATTAGAGCACAAGTTTTCAAAATTGTTGCTAATAAACTTCTGTATTCCTGTGATGTCCCTTATAATTTCATATTTTTCATTTCTTTATTTTTTTATTTTTTAATTGAAATTTTTATTGGTACATTACATATACACATCATGATTGCATTCAACAATGATAATTTGTACCCAGTATATGACACAACTTAATTCTCACTTTTTCCCATAGCCCTACCCACTCTACCACCCCCACCCCCATATACATAAATTTTGTTTCCTTTCTTTTTTGTTATAATCTCATTATTTTTCCCCCTTCACTCCATTATGCTTTGAGTGTTTTCTATTTCACAGTACATAACATAAATTCTAGAACTCATTTACATCTTTATTTTCTCATACCAGAGGAAAGATATGATATTTACACATCTGTGACCTATTTATTTCACATATGAGGATGTCCTCAAGGTACATCCATTTAAGTATAAATGATTCAAACCTATCATTTTTTAAGGAAGAGTAATACTCCATTGTGTAGAAGAACAACAACTTTTTTATCCAGTCTCCAGTTGATGGAATTTGGGTTGTTTCCAAGATATAGCAATCACAAATTGAGCTACTATAAACATGGGTGCACATATGTCACTGTAATATGAATCTTTTAATTCTTGTGTGTACATACCTAGCAGAGTGATGGCTGGGTCAAATGGGACCTCCAATCCTAGCTTTTTGAGGAATTTCCAAACTGTTCTCCACAGGAGTGGTACGAGTCTACATTCCTTCTCCACAGCCTCGCCAATGTTTGTTGCTGGCTAATTCTGAAATGTTAGCCATTCTTTGTGGAGTGAGATGAAATCTTAATGTTGTTTTCATTTGCATCTCTCGAATGACTAGTGATGTTGAACATTTCTTCAGATGCTTCTTAGCTGCTTTTATTTCTGCCTCTGAAAAGTGGCTGTTCATTTCAGATGCCCATTTTTGAATTGGGTCTTTAAATCTGGGTGGATTGATTTTTTTGAGCCCTTTATATATTCTAGATAGTAACCCTTTGTCTGAGAAGCGGCTGGTAAAGATTCTTTCCCAGCCCCTTCTCTGAGACCCATGAACCTCAGCATTGGTGAGTCTCTGGGTCCAGCGCCATATTTTTCATTTCTAACTGAACTGATTTCGATGTTTTCTTTCCCTTTTTTGGCACGAATGATGAAGAGCTTGTCTACTCAGGTTTCTGATTCATTTATAAGAATAAATGAATTTGTATTGTTTTTGTAGCCTCAATTTCAAGAACTTCTGCTCTGATTTTCACAATTTCCTTCTTTCTATGAATTTTAGATCTAGATTAGTCTTGTTTTTTGTAGGACATTGAAATGGATCATTAGATTCTGGTTCTTTGAACTTGCTCTGTTTTTCTGATTTGGGGTTTTACAGCTATAAACTTGCCTATTAGAACCACTCTAATTTTGTACTATAAGTTTTGTTATATTTTACTGGCCTTATTGTTTGATTCTAGGAGTGATCTAATTTCTTCCTCAAGTTCTTTTGTGAGCCACTGATTATTAAAGAGTAGATTGTGTAATTTTTATGCATCTACATAATTTCTGTGGTTTCTTTTACCACTGATTTCTGGTTTCACTCTGATATGACTTGAATACTTGCATGGGATAGTATGACTTCCTTTGCATTTACTTAGATGTGGTTTATTGGCTAGTATGTGTGGTCTGTTTTGAAAAATATTCCTTGTGCTGCTGAGAAGAATGATTATTCTATCATTTTTTGTGTGATAGCCTAATAGTTTTCTATTAATTATATTTGTTTAAAGATGTGGTCCAGCTCTGATATTTCCTTGTTGAATTTTTTGTCTAGGTGACTTATTTGTGATGGTGGGGTATTGAGGTTCCCCAGTATAATTGTGTAGATGTTCACTCAAACTTTTTGTTCTATAGTATTTATTTTCTGAAGTTGGATGCACTTGTATTTGGTTTATATCTGCTTATTATTGTTATTTCCTTTTGTTGAATTTTTCCCCTAACCAATTCTCATCACTTTTGGTGCAAAGCTCATCTTGTCAGACAATAGCATACCTACCCTTGCTTGTTTTTAGGGTCTTATTGCATGGACTATTGTTTCCCATCCACTGGTTTTCAGTCTATGAATTTTTTTATATTAAATTTATTTCTTGAGTGCAACAGAATATTGGATTTTGTACCTTGATCCATTCTCCTACTTGGTGACCTTTGATGAAGAAATTGAGATCATTCACATTGAGAGTTTTTATGGAAAGGTCTTGACTTATTCTTTCTATTACATTATTTTCTTGTTGCTGATTTCCTTTCACATAACTGCTCATCCTGCCTGGTATAGTCATATCTTTTAGACATTTGACATTACTAATGTGATTGTCTCTTTTTTAGGATATCTTGAAAATTTTGATGTGCTGATTTTGTAATCATTAATTTCTTAAAGTGTGCTTTGTCATGGGGATATTCTGGTTGTCTGTCAATTCTGAAAGATATTTTCACCCAACATATTAATTTGTGTTGGGAATCATTTCCATTTTTAGTTTAAAACACTTTCCTGCCATCTCTTCTGAGCTTTAAGTTTTGTGTTGAAGTGTCTATTGTCATTCTAACGGAATATTAGCCATACTACAGTTGAAAAACCAGGCAAAAACAAAAGACATATCCATACTAGCAACAAATTCTTCTACTATAATCAATCTGCAAACTCCAACATAAGACAACAACAAAAAACGAAACTAGGAATATGAAAAAGCAAGGCAACAAATTATAAACCATTGGTTGCTTTTGCCTAACAGCTCTTACAATTTAGTTCCTTCTCTGGACTTCGGGGAGTTTGACTATGAGGTGTCATGGAGAAATTCTCTTCTGATCATTGGTATTGAGTCTTTATATGCATCACTTATCTCTATGTTAATTTCTTTCTCCCTGTTTGGAAATTTTTTCTGCTATTATTCTGTAAACGGGTTTTTGGTTTTTTTTATGCCATTTGTGATATCTTCTGATTTTCATGAATTCGAATTAATCTCAGATTAGTCTGCTTTGTGTCACTTGGCAGCTGTTGGATTTACTATTTACTTGCTCTTGTTTTTCAGGTGTCTATGCATAATCAGTCTTCAACCCCAGGCCTATCTTCTAGTCCTAATGTTCTGATTTCTTAACGATCCTTTCTGCTGCCCACACTTCCAACTGAAATTTAATTTCTGGAATTTTTATTTGGTTCGCTGTTATGAACGTTAATTCTTTGCTAAACTGAACACTTGTGTTTTGTTTCATCTTATTTACTTCAGGTAGCTTTTTACTAGTGTCTTCTATAGGCCTGCCAATCTCTTTGTGTATTATTTCCATCATCAATTTAATTTTATCTCTTTAACTTTGCCAAAGACCTTCTTAATCTGTTTTTTTATTTTGCTTTATTTTTTATCTCCCCTGTTATCCTTCTGAATAATCTGGCTATATGGATTTTATTTCTTGAAGCTCATGGGGGAGCTGAGAAAATTTTCAGCATTTTGTTGTCTTGATTTTTCATGTTTCTAGTTTCTGCTTTGTTTTGTTTTGTGCTGAAGTCTGCAGATTGATTGTAGTGGAAGACTTTGTTGCTAGTATGGATATGTCTTTTGTTCTTGTCTGGTTTTGAAACCTTAGGGTAGCTAAATATAGGTCTTTGTCTCTGTCATGACATCCAACCACTTCTGTTGATTTGGGGAAGGAAGGCAGACAAGTTGGCCTGAACTGGGCCACCACTATTAATGACACAAAAGAAATCAAAATATTGGCTTACAGTACAAAGCTACTTAATAGCAACACTGCACTAACAGAAATCAAACATCAACACACAGTTAATTTCTACTAATGGTAACAACTTTGCCTCAGCTAACAGTAGAACAGTGTGTAGTGGTACTCACATGGAGTTAACTACTGGCCTAAAGATCCATATAGCTTAGTAGTTTTACTAGTAAAAGTAAAGAGGATGTGGAATCACAGAATAAAGAATGTAAGAAGGAGAAAAAATATGAAAGAAAGGTTTCTATTGAGGAGAAAAAGAAAATTAATAGTACAGTAACACCTTGGTTTCAATGGTTCCAAAGTCAAATTTTCCACTATCCAATTAGTAAAGTTTAAAAAAATCCTTGGTATTTGTAACTCTGCTCAATAGTCAAACCAAAAATCTGACTAGAACACACCTGTTTGTGCCAAGTGTGAGTTGAGGACACAGAGGATGGCACTTCAGTCGGAATGCTGCTCTCACCCAGACAACAGAGACTGCCTGTGTTAGAACGCTACGACTGTCTGCTTTTTAGTGCTTCTTTTTATATAAATTATTGTAACTGTGGCTCCAGAGAAAGTTAGTGATGCCAGGCATAAAGCTGAAAGCAAACTATCAGAACCACAATGGTGCCAAAGAAAGAAATCATTGTGAAATGTGTTAAAGTCCTAGTAACATGAATTTAGAATGTAATTTTGGGACCTCAGAATGAATTGTTTGGTTTTCCATTGATTCTAGTGGGAAAAACTGTATTGAGTTTTTGAGTTTTTTGGTGTTGGAATACAGATCTGGAAAGAATTAGGTTTGACAACCAGGATATCATTGTATTCGATAAAAGTGGCAGAACAGAACAAACAAGAAAAATAAGAAGTAAAATCAGAGAAGTGAGGAAAAAATACAAGGAAAAAACAGAATTAAATGAAGACAAAAGGGGGAAAAAGGAAAAGGGAAAAAAAAGAGAAAAAACAACTCCGTCTACCCAAAAAGCCAATAAAATCAAAAGGAATACAACAACATCAACAAAAAAATAAGTAAAAGTATTATCTCTCTTTTTGAATGATTTCTCTCCAGTATTTGTAGTCTTGGAAAACAGTAGATAATGATTTTCTCTATCTTTATGGCCTGTGAACTTATGAAGTTCTCCTGTGCGCCCCTACTCCAGGGGCCCCTCTGTCCACCAGTCTGTGGCAACTACCCGTGCCCAGGTGTGGCCTTGCTGGCATGGACGTACAGGAAGCAGTCAGACAACATACAGTACCTGTGTTGAGCACTCTACGGGGCTTCGCTGAGTGGAGATGGTGGGTTGGGGTTTAAGTGGACTGCTGGACTTCACGCAGCAGTGTCAGACCCAGTCGCCTCCGAGGGCAAGGGCTGGTTTTCAACCCTGGTGAGGCCTGTGTCCTTCCAGACGGAGCTGAAACTTGTCAGAGGCTCTGAGCCCAGCCCACCCCTTTCTGCGGCTCTCCCATAGCACTCTATCACCCCATGCCTGGGGAGCTGATGCTGGGAACCCTCAAATGGCTTCACCAACTGCAGCCTGCTGAGAAGAGTCACTTCAGGAATGACCCTGCTGCTGTGTAGTATGACTCCGGGGACTAGTGCTTCTGGCCCAGCCTGTCATTTCTCTCCAAAGTTCTTGACCTCCGGGCTTTATCTTCCCTCTTGGGCACTGGTGTCACCCCCATTCGGGTTGGTCAGTCAATGGTTCTGCTGCTCTGTGGCTGCGGAGAAAGAGTATGAGAGTGGAGAAGACCAGAACAGACTTGGAGTTGGGGGTGAGTCATTAAATTTTTTAAAAATTATAGTAAAAGACTTCCCAAGAATGATGAGACAAACGTGTTCCACGTAAGCAGGAGTATTTTGAGAGGCATTAATGGCAATGCCTTTTACTGAAATAGTTCTTTTAATTTAAACATACACCTTACATTTTAATCATACCCATTTGTGGCAATTTTAGTCAAATAGAAATATACCAATGCATTCTCATCTACCTTATTCACTGGGTCCAACACTGTACAATTTCTGGCTTTTCTGAAACATTTAGATGACTAATAAAGCTAACTTCTTTGAGTCATTTCAGGAGATTGAGGTAGGAGGGACAGCACCAGGAGAGACTCTCATGAAAGAGGATCCCAGCACTTCAGCACAAGCCATTAGATAATGACTTGCCCACACATGCGGTGATGACTGGTACTACACTTTCTTGGAAAGGCTTTACAGCATTCTTGAAAAGGAACCCTGGAAAGTGGCTAGTGACTCGTACGATATGGATAACATCAAACTAATATTAATGCATTTATTATAGAAATATAATGTAATGACAATTGATTGTGACAATTGAAGTTGCTTTTGTGGATTTTCAGTTCCTTCACATAAATTATCTTTTGTGGTCTTAACAAAAATATTGTGAGATGGGCAGCGAAAGTATTATCTATTCTGTATCCTTGAAAGACACTTTGTATCTTGTTATGATCTTAACTTTAAATTTTTGGAGTTTTAAATAAATCTGAGTGAGGATGAGTGGACAGTGTGCAAGAGCAGGTCATGTAGCAATTCTGAACCTTTTAGTGTTGAAATGCCCAAGGCCAGTGGCTAAGCAGTGTGGATCTTCACCACATGAAGAAACGCTGGGAGCAGGAGATGCAACATTACTCCATGCTCACGTAACACAGAGCAAAGATACAGCTGTGGACAAAGGACATCCCTTCCCTTATGCTTCAGAATCACCTAGACTCCGAGGCCTTGTGGCGGTCCTGACTGAGGAGCAAAGCCGGGTTGCCGCTTTGCATCCGGGTGTGTTCGCAGGTCTCTCACTTTGCTGCTGACACCAGTGCAGGAGCCGCCCCCGTGGTCATGATGCGTCATGCTGCTCCTCATTTACTCTGCACAGTTCAATAAGATGGAAGCTGCAGATACTGCAGCTAGGTCCTGGCGTGGTCCACCCGGACGTGCTCTGAGGGGTACATTTTACACAGCCGGAGCACAGCCAAGGAGAACGGGACATTGACAGTCACGTAAAGCGTCATTTTGTTACATTCCCAGATTCCTTCCCAGCCAAGAATTACCCCGTCACCTCCCTTCTCCTTTGAGGTGAGTCTTTCTAGACACGCCCACCTGCTTCATGCCCCACGAAGCAGCTCATGAGCTAACACGACTCTGCTTTCAGAGGCATCATTGTGACAATTTTTATATAAATGAAATAGACCATATATAACCTATTCATTCATTGTGCATCCAGAATTCATTCCTTGTCCTAGCTGAGTAGTGTTTCTCAGTATGGATGAACCAGCTCATTCAACCTTTTATTTAAGGAGGGATATTTTGTTTTTTGACAATTAGGGACAAAGCTGCTATGAAAAGTCATGTGCAGGATCTTGTGGTGTTTACAGTTGTCCATTTCTCAGGGGCATGTGCCCAGGAGGGCCAAGTGGGTCACACAGCACAGCAACTGCAAAACCTTTTCTCAAGGTCTGACAGGAATTGCTACTGATAGGGAAGGCGTGATCTTGTGCTCCAGCCTGTTAGTCAGTGTTTGGTGGCAGTGCCGCCATTTTTATTCTGGGCCATCTGATATGTGCTCACTGGCATCTGGATTTGTGTTTTCTAATGTGGTTTGTCCTCCGCATGGCTTCCTAGGCAAACTAGATTTCGCCTGTTGTTTTAATGATTTTTTATTTCTTTGCTATTGCGTTTTGAAAGTTCTTTGTAATCTACATATAACTTGCCACAGACATGGCTGGATATTATTTACTCTCAGATGGTAGATTTTCTTTTATTCCTTCTACCAAGATCTTTCATATAGTACAACTTAACAATTTTGATGGGATCCATGTTTTTGGTGCTTTGGATGTCACGCTGAACAGACCTTTAACAAAACGTAGGACTGATACATTTCATCTGGAAAGTTTTTCTAAATTTTTTATAGTGACACAGTAAGCATTAACATTTACAATATATTTTGAATTAATTTGGGGAACAGTGTGAAGTTTCTGTAAAATAACTTTATATTCTTGTAAATATCCAGTTGCTCTAGCACAATTTGATGAATAAACCAATCTTTTCCCATTGAATTTTGTGTCTTTGTCCAAAAAGTTGGGAATATTGTATTGGGTTATCTATCTTTTCTATTCTGAGCCATGTATTGGTTCATGTGGAGACTTCCAATATGGCAAAGTCTTAATTACGCATTGACAAAGAATTAAGTAAAATGATTCTTCTTATTTTTATTTTTAAAATTATTTTAATTATTTTTATTTTCCATGAAAGTCTCAGTCTTCTTTATGTATAAAAATATCTTCCTGGAATTTAATTCAGAGCTGTATCTATGCAGTATATCAGAACTGACAGACATACCCTCTTTAACTTTCCAATACACACACACATTGTTTCTTTCCATTAAAAAAAATTATTTCCAGATTTCTCTCACCAATGTGTTGCACTATTCACTACTTAAGTCCTATATACTAGCCATAAATGAAACTTACTTATATGTTTCAGGATTTTGGACCTTATAGTTGGTGATGTAATTTTTGTTTCTATAATGCTATTGTGAATATAAGAAAGGAAAATCAATTTTTGTTTCTTTTTTTTTTTTTTTTGGTTTGGTTTTTTGAGACAGGGTCTCACTTTGTGGTTCAGGCTGGCCCTGAGCTCAGCCTCCAACTCACATCACAGCAATCCTCCTGCCTCTGCCTCCCGAGTGCTGGGATTACAGGCGTGAGCCACCACGCCCGGCACTGTGGCATGTGGTACTGATTGCTGCTGGGCGTGAGTCTCCACATCCAGTATAGGTATGTGGTAACCAGGGATTGAACCCGGGTCCTTGCTCTTGCAAGACAGGCGCCGGAACCACTGAGCTAACTCCCCGGCCCCCAATTTTTGTTTCTTATTTATCCTGCTTCTATGCAATATTCACTGTTTACTTCTAGAAGAGTTTTAAGAATCCTTTAGATTTTCTGTGCAAAAACCAAATCGCCTGCAAATAGATCCATTTCTTTCTCTCTGATCCATATGCCACCTACCGCTTTCGGTTACAGGATGCTTGGAACTTCAAGCCCATGTGAATATCACAGTGGAAAGAGCTCTCTGGTCTGGTGTGAGTTCCACAAGGAAAACACTCAGTCCTGAGTCATGAGATGTGGGACTGTGTAGAGTATTTTAAAAAACTAAAATGAAGAAATGCTTTTCTTCACATTTTGTCAAAGTTCTTACCGTAAAGTTGTATTCAGCTTTGCCAAATGCTCCATTCAGATCAAGTGATATCATTTCTCTGTCTGCAGCCTATTAGCAGAGGTGACATCAACTGATTTCCGAACAACAGACTGGCCCAGGGGCCTTGCACTCACTCTTTTGTCATGATGTGCAATTTTTGTATTTTTCTGAATTCTAAATGTCTGTATTTAGTTAAGAATTTCTGCTTCTACATATATAAAAAGTCTGTAGTTTTACTCTTCAGTGTTGTCCGTTTGATATCTCTATTGGCATGACATTGGCTTCACACAATGAACTGACAAGTATTTTCTCTTATTCTATTTTTTTTTTTTTTGAGATTGTGTAGAAATGGTGCTGATTGATTTTAACAGGAATGATGGAACTATCTCATGAGACATCCAGATCTGAGGACAGGGAGATATTATTTAGAAGTTAAATTTCCCAAATAGTTGCCATAAATTTCTTTAAAGTTTTGTATTGTATAGAGAGCTTGGAACATTTGTAGTGTTAGAGAAATTGATCTCTACTGCTAGTTTGTCAAATTTATGACTGTAGAATTTTTCATATAATTTTTCTGTATCATCCTTTGGATGTCTCCATGGTGATACACCTTGTTTTGTTCTGAATGTTAGTAAGCTGTATCATCTCTCTCATTTTTCAGTGACAGTTTTGTCACCTTTATAAAATTTCTCTTTTAAATATGATTTTTTGTTTCATTGATGTATCTTTACTGCCTGTTTCCTAATTTTTTTCAAATCTGCTGCTATTGTTATTATTGTCTTCTTTTGGCTGATTTTATGTTTATTTTGGTCTTTCTTGAAACAAGAGTTTAGATTGTTGACATAGACTTTCCTTGTCTGCTAAGTCACTATTCACTGCTATAAATCTCCCCGGCACTGTTTAACTCTGTTTCACAATTTTTTTGCTATAAGTATTTATATTAATTCAAATAGTACCTCTTTAATATAATGTCTGGTCTTAAAAATACTTGAACATTTTTTAAAAGGTCATAGGGCAAAATCATAAACCAAATAGACAAATGGAAGGCACTAAAAGCACAATTCTTTTCTAAAATTGATTTTACTGATATATTTTATGTATACATTATGATCACATTCAACATTGAGGGTTTGTATCAGTACATGACATATGTTGATTCTCATTTTTTCCCATTCCTCTGCCTTCCCTACAACTTCTACCACTATATACATAAGCTTTGCTTTCTTTTTGTAACCATCAAAGTTTTTCTTTCTCTTCTTTATTACCCTTAACCTTCTTTCCCCTTTGAACATTTTATTCCTATTTTACAATATCTATCAAATATTTAAGAACTCATTTATACCTTCAGATTCTCATACCAGAGAAATGATACGTTATTTATACATCTGTGTCCTGTTTTCTTCACTTAGGAGTATGTCCTCAAGGTACATCCATTTGAGTATAAATGACACAAATTTATCATTCTTTATGGCAGAGTCAAACTCCATTTTATAATTAAACCACATCCTCTTTATCCAGTTCCTGTTGATGGAGATTTAGGTATCACAAACTGAGCTGCTATAAACATGAGTGCACATATGTTTCTGTGATATGAATCTTCTAATTCTTTCGTGTATATACCTAGCAGGGAAATAGCAGTGTCACATGGGACCTCTACTCCTAGTGTTTTGAGGAATCTCCACACTGATCTTTACAGTGGTTGTGCCAGTGTTCATCCAACAATGGAGATGGGTTCCTTTCTCCCTGCAGTCCCATCAGCATTTGTTAATGGTTGATTTTGTGATAGTAGCTATTCTTTGTGAAGTGAGATGAAATCTTGATGTTGTTTTCATCCGCATCTCTCAAGTGACCAGCATTTTGAATATTTCTTCATATGTTTCTTAGCTGCTTTAACTTCTTCATCTGAAAATTGTCTGCTCATTTCAGATGTCTAGTTTTGAATTGGATCTTTAATTTTTTTTTTTTTTAGTTCTTAATGTACTCCATGTTCTAGATAGTAGTCCTTTATCTGAGAAACAGTAGATAAAATTTTTTTCCTGTATTGTAGGTTTTCTTTTTTCTCTGCTGGTGGTTTCTCTTGCTGTGCAGAAGATTTTTAATAAGATGAGATCCCAATTATTGATTCTTCCTGTTAGTTCCTGGGCTGCAGAGGTTTTGTTACATAAAGTCTTTCCTTAAGCCAGTGTATCTGAGAGTTCAATCTAACCTGTTTTCTAGCAGGCTTAGTGTTTCTATTTCAATATTCAGGTCTCTAGTGCACTATGATTTTAGTTTCATGCATGGTGAAAGATATAGATCAAGTTTTAGTCTTTGGTGAGGTAAAATCCAGTTTTTCCAGCATCATTTGTTAAAAAGGCTATCTTTCTTCCCCTGAAGGTTTTTGGCTCCATTGTCAAAGATGAGGAGGCTTAGTATCTCTGGAGTTATTTCTGAATCTTCTAGTCTGTTCCACTGATCCTTGGGTCTTTTTCTTTACTGGATACAAGGCTGTTTTTATCACAGTGGCTTTGTAGTATAGTTTAAGGAATTGTATTTTAATTTTTTCAGTTACCTTTTCAATATTCCTTTATATTTCCTTTTTTGACTCATGGCTATTTAGGAATGTGCTTCTGATAGTCCAAATATGGGAGATTTTCCTGTTGTCTTTGTGTTACTGATAGTTACTTTGACCTTGTTGTCAAAAACCATAGTGTATATGATTTCAGTTCACTTCACTATAATGAAGTTACTTTTGTAGCATGGGACAGGGTAGTATGTCTTAGTGTGAGTTATGTGACCCTGAATGAGGCCTTGACAATAGATGATGCTATGTTTGTGGTCTTGAGTTTTTGATGACTCTCTGTGAAAATTTTCTACAATTTCTTAAAAGGGATTCATTGAATCCACAGTATGTTATTTTACATTCATGCATTTCTTCTCAGTTCTACTAGTGTTTCCTTCAAATATTTTCAAGTTTTCTGTCTTGTTCACACACAGTTAAGATTTACACTTTTCAGTATTGGGGTAATCATTTGTCAGTATTTGGTATTTCTCTCCCAATGTCTCTGGCTTTCCTTTGCCCTGAGTTCCACTCTGTTTGATGTAGTCATTTCTACTTTCTTCTAAAAATCTTTCATTAGTCTATCTTTTTTTCAGTTTTTATTTTCAACTTCTGTTTTTGTCATCCTTGAAATGAATGTCATGTAGATGGTATGTAATTATTTTCTTTTAATTTATACTACCTGTTTTTATCTTTCAAATAGTATAGTTCTAAGAGTTATATTTAATGATATTTAGGGCTTTAATCTGTCACTTCTTATTTTCTGTCCTTTTGTCTTTAATATCTGTTTCCTTCTTTATCCTGAGATTCTTCTGTACTTTTGAAATTCATTTTTGTATATATGCAGTATTTTATTTTAGTTTTGAATTTTTATTAGTACAAATATGCATACTTATTGTTTACATTCTTATAGGGAACTGAAATATTTGCATAATACATTTTCTTTCATACTTTTATCCCTTCTCCCCTCATTTCCTCCCCCTTCCTCCATGTCTTGGTCCCCTTCCATCTGACAAAGAATTATCTCCCCACTTTTATTTTGCTTTACATCCATAATTGAGTTTCTCAAATAAGAGAAATCATACATTATTTAAGCATACATTATTTAATTATGTCAGATTTATCTCACTTATCATTACAGGTTTATTTTGTTTTGTTTTGTTTGTTTGTTTTTTGAGACAGGGTATTACTTTGTAGTTCAGGTTGGCCCTGAGCTCAGCCTCAAACTCACATCACAGCAATTCTCCTGCCTTTGCCTCCTGAGTGCTGGGATTACAGGTGTGAACCACCACCCCCGGCACTGTGGTATGTGGTACTGATTGCTGGTGGGTGTGAGTCTCCACACCCATTATTGTATATGGTTACCAGGGAATCAAACCTGGGCACTTGCATTTGTAAGACAGGCGTCAGAACCACTGAGATAAATCCCCAGCCCTATCATTACAGTTTCAAGGTGCATCCATTTTCCTAAAAGTGACTCAAGTTTTTCCTTCTTTATGGCAGATTAGTACTCCATTGTGTGTGAACATCACCTTCTGTTTACCAGTTCATCTGCTGGTAGACAGAGGCGGTCTCCCAGAGTTAGCTATGTTGAGATGTGTTGCAGTAAACATGGCTCTGCTTGGATAATCGCAATATGGTTATTGATATGATGTTTGATTTTAATGAAACCTTGATTTCTGTGATTTACAATGAGACACTTAGACTCTTCTTGTTCAAGTCACAGCGAGACTTCAAGACTGTGCTCAGTGCAGAGAGAAAGGTGTGTACGTGTGCCCGTCCATGGCAGGTGAGGCTGGCTGTCCACGGAGTCCAGTTTATCTAGTTACTTTTCGCTGGTATGTGGTGCCGGTGGGAGTCGTGGTTGCTGTGGTTGGTGACAGTGCAGTCTCTCCACATGGTGTGAGTGTGTGTGTGTGAGTGTGCACACTGGGGTACTAACTTATTAGTATTTTGCCATGCATTGGGGTACTAACTCATTAGTATTTTGCCATATTGGAATCCTGACTTCTTTCTAGGCCTCACTGACACCACAAAGGGGTATGGAGGGAAGTGTAAAAGCCCAGGTAGTTTCTCCTGCACTGGTGGGAAGTGAAATACTGGGGAATCTGTTATTACCTGGTGGAGACAAAGGTCGTGGCCTTACCCTGAGCTTCTCAACAGGACACCACCCCCGGGTCACCTTGTGGCAGCCTCTCAGGAACTGGATGGTCCACAGATTACAGGGGCCAAGGTAGGGGCAGGAATTCTCCTTCACATCTGGAAAATAGACCAATACTTTCCAATAGATGTTTTCTGTCTTGCTAAGCTGTCCCTTTTGGTGCTTCTGCTAAAGAAATCAAGCCCTCCTTGAGCCATTCTTGACAGTACGCTTCTCTGTTGTGTGTCTTGGCTTCCAGTTTTTCCAGCTTTTTGAGGATGGATCCAAAAGTCACAGATGCCCGGGAACCCACTGCTGCTTCACTCCTCGGGTCTCAGTGCTCCTGCAGTCTTCCCTCCTCTCTCCATGTCTGGATTCCTCCTGGGTTTGGTTTTTATTTCTTTCAGCTATCTGTTATCAACTGTGGTCTGAAACTACCAAGTGGAAAATTCCAGAAATTAAAAATTGATGTTTTAAATCTTGTTCCTCACAGTAGATTGTTATAATTTTCAATTATCCTGAAGGTAGTTGCTAACTGTTTGCTATGCCTAACTCATGAGTTAAATTTTGGCACAGGTCTGCATGTGGGGAAATAAAATAACACACACTTGATACTGCATCCCCTGGGCAGCTTACAGAGCACTGTTTTGAGGAAAGAGAAGACACTGTTACCACAGATGGAGAGTCACGTGTGTTTGTATGGAACAGTCAGATAAGGAACAAGACAGGATGTCCTCTCCCCCCACTTCTGTTCAATATAGTTCTGGAAACATTAACCACAGCAATTAGACAAGAGAAAGAAATAAAAGGAATAAAGATAGGAAAGGAAGAAGTTAAATTGTCATTATTTGCTGATGACATGATACTCTATCTGGAGGATCCCAAAAACTCAACCAAGAGACTGCTAGACTTAGTCGTCAAATTTAGTAGTGTAGCTGGATACAAGGTCAGTGCTCAAAAATCACTAACCTTTATATACACAAACAAGAGATTCACTGAGTGAGAAATTGGGGAATCAATCCCTTTCACAGTAGCATCCAAAAAATGAAATATCTAGGAATCAATCTAAAAAAAGGAGGTGAAAGACCTCTACTCTTAAAATTACAGCACTGTCAAAAAGGAGATAGAAGAAGATATCAAAAAATGGAAAGACATACCTTGCTCCTGGGTAGGAAGAACCAACATTATCAAAATGGCTATATTCCCACAACTACTATACAGATTCATAGACTACACTCCCAATTGAAATCTCAACAGCATATTTCACAGATCTAGAGAAAAAATCCAAACTTTCATCTGGAACTACAAAAGACCTAGAATAACAAAAACAATTCTAAGCAACTGGGACATGGTGGGGGTATTATAATCCTGAACCTGAAACTATACTATAAAGCCACTGTGACAAAAACTGCATGGTACTGGCAAAGTAACAGATCTGAGGATCAGTGAAGTAGATTAAAAGATCCAGAAACTACTCCAGATACACTGAGTCACCTCATCTTTGACAAACGAGCCAAAAATCCTCAATGGAGGAAAGATAGCTCTTTAACAAATGGTACTACCAAAACTAGGCTCTAACTTGCCAAAGACTAAAGCTAGACCTATCTCTTTCACCATGTACCAAGCTAATATCAAAGTGGATAAGAGACCTAAATATTAAAACAGGCACTCTAAATCTGCTACAAAACAGGTTAGGTAAAACTCTTGAAGACAATGGCTTAGGGAAAGACTTTATGAACAAAATCTGTGTAGCACAAGAACTGGCAGAAGAAATCAACAAATGGGACCTCATTCTATTAAAAAGCTTCTGCACAGCACAGGAAACTGCCAACAGAGCGAAAAGGCAACCAACAATGTGGGAAAGAATCTTTACCAGCTGTTCCTCAGATAAAGGGCTATTATGTAGAATATATAAAGAGCTTAAAGAAATCAGCCCTCCCAAATTTAAAGACCCAATTCAAAAATGGGCATCTGAAATGAACAGATAATTTTCAGAGGAAGAAGTAAGAGCAACTAGGAAGTATATGAAGAAATGCTCAACATCATTGGTCATTTGAGAGATGCTGATGAAAACAACACTGAGATTTCATCTCACTCCACAAAGAATGGCTGCCATTTCAGAATTAGCCAGCAACAAATGTTGGTGAGGCTGCGGAGAAAAGGGAACCCTTCTCCACTGTTGGTGGGAATGTAGACTTGTATAACCTCTGTGGAGGTCAGTGTGCAGATTCCTCAAAATTTAGGATTGGAGGTCCCATTTGAGTTGGCCATTGCTCTGCTAAGTGTATATACAAAGAAATTAAAAGATTTATTTCACAGCAACATATGTGCACCTATGTTTATAGCAGCTCAGTTTATGATTGATAGATCATGGAAACAACCCAAATGTCCATCAACTGGAGACTGGATAGAGAATATGTGGTTCTTTTATAGAATGGAGTATTACTCTGCCATTAAAAATGATAAGATTGAGTCATTCATACTCAAATGGATATACCATGAGGATGTCCTCATAAGTGAATTAAACAGATCACAGATGTGTAAATATCATATCTTTTGTCTGGTATGAGAAAGTGAAGTTGTAAATGATTTGTAGTATGTATAGTTGATATTGTGAAGTAGAAATATTTAAAAAGGAAGAGAGTGTAGGGGTAAATAATGAGGGGAAAATGAATGTGATAATAATAAAGAAAAAAGGAAACAAATTATGTGTATAAGGGGGGGAGGTTTGCATGGTCTGGGGAAAAGGGAAAAATGAGAATAAAGTCGTGTCATATTCTGGTACAAACCCTCACTGTTGAATGCAATGATGATGTGTATTTATAATGTACTAGTAAAGATTTAAGGAAAAAAATCAATAACTAAAATATGTGTGTAAAAAGGGAGAGAGGTTTATGTAAAAGCTACAATGAGGTATCATTTTTAAGCAAGAGACTTGAATTTTGGGATCTTTTCTATTCTGGGTAACGTAGACAATATCGCTTAGTCTTGTGCTATGGCTTGTGACTAGGTGTCCCGCTAAGCCTGATGAGGTTAGAGGTGGAGCTTTCCAGAGGTGGCCAGACCAGGGTGTGATGTTGGGATTAAGGTG
>PVIR01030054.1:0-20595 GCA_004026965.1 Petromus typicus
TTTAATACCTGGCAAAAGGTGATGAGAGAGGTTATGAATGCTGCCATGAATTTCTTCTCCAGAGGACACAACCTATAGCCTGAATTTTCACATTGTTAAGCAATCTGTTTACTCATTTGAGCTGCTTGGTTTGGTGGAAATAGGTCAGCGGGACAGGTTGTATGCAATCTGTACAGTGGCCATGAATGGCTCTTGGAGAAAATTACCTGTGATAAAATGGACACCTTTCTAGTCATTATACTCTGATGGTTACAGGGCCAAGAATGGACCTCCAAGTTCAGAAATCAGTAAATAGATTGGGACGATGGTCACTTTCCAAAGAAGTGTGAAAAGATGTTAGCACAGCACCTGGAACTTCCAACACAAGTATCCCAAGATTCCTCTTCACAGCAGCTGAAGTACATTATCTTTTCATACAGAAAATTCAGAGAGCAAATGAGGGTAGGATCTCTAACTGACCAGTTGCTAAACAGTCACAGGAAAAGGAAAATATTTTGTTGACTTGTTTTTCTTGATCCTGGGAAAAAGTCCAAGGCCTGCATGTTTCAGACAAGCTGCAGCACTGAGGTACATGGGGACCCCAACAGAATTGGAATACTATGTAATTATATATTGTTCCCCCTTGGCTTTTGGGTTTCTCTCCCTCCAGAAAGGCTAACAAAAGGCCACTTTCATGTTTAAACTCAAACTGTTTTAGTGAACAGTGCATTCTGGTATGATTTGTATGAGGAAAAATTCTGATCATTGATGTTTTTATTTGATGTTTTTATTCTTATATCAGTTATGATAGAGATTTGAATATCCAGGGAATGATAGCTAAGAAACTTAAAAATAGTACTATGGTCTGATACAAACCTACATATTCTTTCATATATTGATCTGGGAAAAGCAATTACCCCAGCCATCACAGGCTTTCAATCGCTGTGTCAAAACATGTAACAAAAAAGTAAGGAAACAAATTTTATACATATGGGGGGTGGTGGTAGGGTGGGTGGGGCTATGGGAAAAAATGAGAATTAAGTTGTGTCTTATACTGGTACAAATCCCCATTGTGGAGTGCAATCATGATGTGGATATTTAATGTACCAATAAAGATAATTAAAAAAAAACATGTAACATAAACTGGCTTAAAGGAGAAAAGGTGGTTTCAGTTCATGATAGGTCATCTCGATTGCTTCTGGGCCTGTAGCTCATCAAACATCCTGGCGGCAGGGCCAGTGAATGAAAGCCACTCACCTCATGGTAGCCAGGAAGTGGAAAGCAAGGAGAAAGCCAGAGAAGAAGGAACCAGGGACAAGGTGTAACATTCAGAGTGTAATCTCAGAGAACTACTTGATCCAACTGGGCCTCAAAACCAGTTTCCATCATCCCCTAATGATACTACCAAATTATGAATCCATCAGTAGATTAATCCACCTGAAATTAGAGCCTTTGTAATCCAATCACTTCCTTAAAAGATCATCAACAACAGGCACTTTAATGCAGTGAGCCTTTTGTACAACGTATTGCCCCTCAGCCACAACCTGTGGTGCCAAACAGACACCACAGGTCTGATTTGCATCTCTCTCCTAGTGTTTTGAAAAAGGCAATTTACTTAATCCTACCTCAATTTTCTCATCTGTTCAATGGGAGTGATATAGATACACTGATTGTGATAGTGTGAGTGAAATATTTACTGCAATGGCTGGTATGGAACAGATGCCCAAATAGTAGTGGATTTAATGCTCATTTACCAAATATTTATGGAGCACCTGGTGTGAGTAGGACAAAGCACAATATACTACAGAAAATCCAAAAGAACCCTGCTCTCCAAAACCCTGCTTAGAGAAATTCGAACAGAGATAAGGAAGTCCGAAGAGCCTTCTTCTACAGGCAGATGTATTTGGGTCAAGTCTGCTTTCTCTCCCCATCAACTCTACTAAACATATCATTTTTCCAGGACAGGAATTCTTGACTTTAATACCATAACCATTACAATTTGATTTTGGGGAAAAAGGATTTTAGAAGAAAAATTAAACATTAATGAATTATTCATCATGTATTCTATTTCTAAGAAATAGGATGATATATTTCTAGGCTTTTAGAAGTCAGACTGAAATTATCATTATTAGCTGCAGTTTGAGAAACTCTTTTCCATCAACAAGTATCGCAGTCCTTGTAGAATAACTTCAATGCCCAAATTACTAAAATAATTGTGCGTGTCTCCAGATGAAGAAACTGGGTACAAATAGTCTCAAAACAGTTACAAAACTGTGATTTGATTTTTCAAGAAAATATTTGAAGTGCTAGCTTAAATTTTGTCCTTTTTTCCTTAAAAGTAGTTTAAGAAAGGCTGTCATGTACTTTACAGAATAAAGAAAGAGTCAGGTGAGTAAACTCCTAATTTCCAGACACTTCAGTCCTGTGCAAAATAAATCATTTGCTTAAATAAATGTTTTCAAATAGCTAGGATTTTGTTATTTCAGGTTTTTGACATAAAATCAGTTTGACGTAAATACCATAATAATTTTGTGGTTTCCAAATCTAATTTTCAGATAGTATTTCTCCATAACATTAGAGAAAAATAGCAGTCCAGGACCAGAGGCATATTCCACAGTAGACAGCTTTGAAGTCCAACAGACGTGAGCTTTGGTGGTGGTGGTGTTCAGACGTTGGGTTTTAGTTTCTATGTAGTGGAATCTTACATTATTTTCTAATCAAGCCATACTGCAGTCAGGTGGTTGTAGGGCTACTTTCCTAGGAGCTATCTTTAAAATTATCTTGTTCCTAAGTCTATCCCAGCACATGTAATTTGAATACAATTTTTAACTGATAGTCTCTTAGTTATGTGGTACTGCCTGCTCTCATCAGAGAGGAAGTCTAAATGGATATGACAGAATCAGCTGAATGAAACCTGAGAACAGACTATAAAAACCAATGGAAATGTTCACAGACTTCAGAGTACCTTCGCAACTTCTGAAGGTTTGAAACTAACGGCACTGAACCTGAGACTTTCCATTCCACTGGATTAATAAGATAGGCTGATTTCACACTGAATCATTTTCCTGAAGTTTAGAATGCAGTTTAAACCAGGCTCCAGTTAGACCATTTCAGCACTCATTACCAGAATTATACCTCCATGGTGAGCTTGACCGCAGATTAATTTTTCTGTGCTGTTTGCAGAACACCATTTTCTTTTTCACTTTCAAATGCCTTTTAGCCATAAATATAACAGTAATCTCCAGTGACACATTCAGCGATAACAACTGACTGTGTTCTCTTTCCAGAACTATTTTTTTCTAAGATGCTGGTTTTAATTAGAACCACAAATTCAAAAGAACAGCCAGATCCCATTTATGCCAGCGTGCAAGGAGCTGTAGTTTCACTCACAAGCCTTAGTATTTTCTTTTGCCTCATATGCCATAAAAAAGGTCATGAGTACTTTGGACTAACATATGTTCCATAAATCTAGGTAATGAATTCTTACACTGAGTCAGTCTTTCTCTCTCTCTCTCTCTCTCTCTCTCTCTCTCTCTCTCAATGTAACTCTCAACCACGAAGGCTGAGGGTAATTGTCCAGCTATCTCTTATGGGGTACTCTTGCCTTGTTTTTAGATAGCTTCTTGAGAAACAGAGCTTTGAAATGTTAAGAGCAATTTCCAAATCCCAAACATAAATTTGGTATCATGTATCTATATCTATGTATATTCTCTTTACTTGCACTGTTTCTGTGCATCTTCTGCATGACCGCGCACAACAGATGAACTCCAATGCACATGCGTGAGTCTGAGGTCAGAAATAATTTCGGTATACATATATGTTGAAATGATTAAAGGTACATTTTTCACTTCTGTGTTCACTAAGCATTGTAGAAGAGACAAAAAAAATCACTTAACTTTGGAGAGGGGGAGTACTAAAGCTACTTAAATTACTTTAGTTCAGGTGCTTGAATACTGTATCACACTAAGTTATGAGTTATTAAGACTAGTAAGTTACCTCTATACTCTTAAAATACACAATAAAATAAAAATCATAGTACAGATACACGAACAAGTTCAAAAGGCATATAATTTACATGTGCACTTAGTTAACTCAATAGATGGAAACATACACTTGGCTGGATGGGTTTCCTGCAAGGGTTCACAATAAAGTCAAAGTAATTGAGTTTTGAAACAGGGCAAGGACAAGGTGGTAGCAATGCAAAGAAGTAGCACTGCACTAAAACCCGGTATCATGCTCTGCATGACAATGCAAAAGCAGCAAACGACCCCAGAGAAGATTAATCACTCCAATTTGCTCTTAAAGAAAGGGCATAAGTGGACACACCACACACACATTGGAGTCAGGGCACTGACATTCACTGAGACCTAGACCATCAACTTCCGTGACGTTTACAAAAACAGTTTTTTTGCAAAAATCATCATGTTTCAACCTCACAATTACTCTGTCAGGAAGGAGAAGTGGTAATGGTCAGTCCCTTGAAACACATATCAAGCAAACAATTCTATCTGAATTTAGGCATAGCCAAGAGGTCCAGTAAGATTTGCTAGCCAGCAGTTGTTTACTGGGTTTACACATAGCTGCATGGAAAAGGTCTTCACTGGCTTGCTTAGGGGCCTCCTGTTGTCAAAAGATAAGAGCAATATTTTCAACCTCTTGAGAAGTGAGTAATGTGAGCTAGAGAGGGAAGATCCAGGCCAGAACAAGCACATTGTTGGGAGAGATAACTTGTAGTACCCCAAGGGACTGGGCCACTCGGTACCCCAAGGATACTGAGCAAGGTGGTGGACTGTAATAAAGCATAAAATCCAGCCAAGTATAGTGGTACATGTTTGAAGTCCCAGCACCCTGGGAGACTGAGGTAGGAGAATCACAAGTCTGAGCCCAGTATGGGCAATTTAGGAATATGATAAAAGAATGAAATCCAGGGTGCTGACATGCATGATGATATGGTCTTCCAAGAACTCAAGAGCACTATGTCAACTCGAGAGCATATGGCAATTGTCTGTGGAAAATGACAAAGACTGTGCAGGGCATGGGATGTGTAACCTTCTCTGTCTTCACCTAAGACTGACATAGGCATAGGAATGGACATGGAGGAGAAAGATCAACTGGGAGGAGAAGATTCTGAGTTCAGATCTCTGACTTTCTCTTCCTGGTGACTCTATGGATAAATGAAGAGCTACAAGTAGCCACGACCACAGGTGGAAAGCTAGACAAAATCTATACCACAGGAGAGGCAGAACTTCTTAGCATGATTCAGAACAAGGACTACATTGGTTTCAGTGCTAAGACATTAGTTGATTAGAACCCAGATTTGTAAACAGGCTTATCTCTCCTATAGAATATGCAGTCAATAAGAGTCCCTGGTGGCTTGGAAAACTAAAAGGGATGAGAATATGTAAAGTTCACTTCCCACACTGGATTCACTCACTGGGGGGGAGGATTTTCCATGTGCAGCTCTGGGAAAGGCCAGCTATTGCCATCAGTAAGAGCAGCCTAGACAGAATCTTCTCAGAATTCTACCAATCATTATTTTCCAAAATAGAGAAAAATAATTCTAAATTTTTATGGAACCACAAAATATCCTAAATATCCAAACCAATCTTGAGCAAGAGTAGAAAAGATGACTGTCATGGCTCCCAACTTCAGAATATATTATAAGGTAACAGGAAGTAAAGCAGCAAGATGCTGGCGTAAGGAAAAATTTACAAACCAGTGCAGTGGAATGGAGAGTCCAGAAATGACCTTGCTCATAAAAGAAGTCAAATGACCTTGAAGAAATATGTCAACAAAGCACGATGGGGTAGGAACAGCATCGTCAACACAGAGTGCTAAGAGAACCATATGATTGCATCCAATATGAAATCGGACCCTTATCTTCTACCATACACAAAAATCAACTTAATGTAGAAATTTAACTATAAGTCTTGGAACTAACTGTAAAGCCACTAGAAATATGTGCAGCAGGCAAAACTTCATGACATTGGGCTGGGGCAGACAATTATTACTTCTGTATGAAACAAAAAGCAAGTATCATGAGAGCAACTATGAACAAAAGCAACTACGACAAATGAAAGAGGTTCTGCACAGCACTGGAAACAAAAAAACAAGTAACGAAGTGGCCTACAGAATGGACAAAATACTTGCAAACCATGTATTTAGTAAGCAATGCTTCAGATATATAAAGAACTCTTATAGCTCAATAGCAAAAAAGCAAATAACCTAACAAAAATGGTCAAAAGATTTGAATAGACTTTTCTCTAAAGACAACAAACAAATGACCAACAGATACATGAAAAATACAAAGCCAAATCACAGTGAGATATAGCCTCACACTTGTTGTGATGTCTATTATTTTAGAAATGACTTATGTTGATAAGAGGGAGAAGAAATCAGAATCCTTGTACGCTGCCAGTGGGAAAATAAAGTGGTGTACCTGTTCTTGTAGGTCAGAAGGAGACTCTTCAAAAAGACTGAAAATATGCATGATTCAGTTCTTCCACTTCCAGGGATTTATCCGAAGGAACTGAAAATAGGATCGCAAAGAGATAGCTGAACTTCCATTTTTTTTTTCAACACTGTTGCCAAAGGATGGAAAGGAGTGAAATATCCCCTTGATGAGTAGATATATAAAATAATGGTATAAGCACACAGTAGAAATTTATTCAGCCTTTCAAAAAAGAGAATCCTGTGATGTAGAACAATATCTATGAAACTGAGAGACATTGTGCTGAGTGAAATAATTCTGTCTATAGAAGGAAAAAATACTGCCTGAGTCTGTTTGTATGAGGCATCCAGATTGGTCAAATTCAAATAAGCAGAGTGTGTGTGTGTGGGGGGGGTGTAATAAGGATGTGCGATGAATAGGTATAAAGTTTTCGATCACGAAATGTGAACAAGTTCTCCATATATGCTGCCCCACAGAAAATCACTTCATAGATAATCAGTACTGTACTGTGCATTTAAAAATATTGTTCAGGGTAGATATCTTGTTAGTTGTTTTTACCACAAAATACAAAAAGGAAAGGCATAAGAAAACTTTTGCGAGCAATAGATATGTTTTAGTACTTTATTTTGGTCTTTCACATATCAAATTGTACATATTAGATATGCACATGTTTTAATATAAACTATACCTCAAAAATCATTTAAAAAATAAAGGCAGGTATTGGAAGACATTGTCCATAGATTTTCTGGGAGATAAAAAATGAAAAAAAACCTAATGCCATAAATACAAGAAATGGATTTAATGAGTAAAAAGGTAAAACACTAGGGAAAGAGATAGGAAACTCAGCATATTACTAGGAGTTTTGGGAAGAAATGAGGAGACAAGTGAAGCATCAGGAATCTAACTGAAACATTTTTAGTGAAAGAACGACTTAAATGCCAAAATCTTGAGAGCTTACTAAGGCCTGGAACTAAGGAGATAAAGGCATAGTTAGATCTATCTTATTAAATCTCTGAACTCCAAGGACTAAAAGCCAGACTTCACATCTTCCATAAAGAAATCATAAATTTCTTATTAATAGAAAATAAATATAGTAACATCAAGCATTCAGGTGCAGTGACAGAAACCAGAACACAATGCAGCAACATCTGCAGTTAATGCAGAGTAGAGAACCTCAGTCTAAGAAACTTGCATTGCTCGAGGTTTCAATATACAAAAGAAGAAAGAAAAGATATTCTAAGAGTTATAATGACTAAGAAGGCATATTCTGAAGAACTCGTGCAAAAAAGTATGCTGGTCACATGAAAATTTACTCAGGAAAAAAAATTCTGAACCAAGTACAAGTGATTACATTGGATAATGTAGTCAAATCATATCTATAATTATATCGACATGAATGAGGATAATGCCTCTAGAAACTAATAAAAGACTTTTTTGAGGGCTCTTGAAACAATATAGCATTTTGTAACTGATAAAATATAATGCCTGAAAATAAGATCCCAGTGAACTTCAGAAGAGCTGGGATATACAGGGCAAAAGGGTTGGAAAGAGTTCAGTAATGGGAAAGTGAAATGCTTACAAAGGTCCTGATGACACAGAAATACGTTAAGACAGCTAAGCATCTGGATCTATTTAAATTTGATATATCAATATATAAATGTGGATATAAGCTAAGATTCAAATTTTTAGAAACACTACCAAATTCAGACACATATATACATCAGAATTTTCTATATAGAAGAAAATCAATTAAAGAAAAATAAACCAAGAAAATATTTGCTTTTTATACTAGCAAACATTAATTTCTTAATTTATAAAATTCGAATGTTAAATCACTAGGAAAATATTAATTAGATCCATAGCAAATTGATAAAAGGATCTGAACAAATACTTCTCTTGGATCATACACAAAACATTGTTGACTGTGGCTACCTCTGGAGATGAGAGTTCTGTGTCTTGGGGATCACAAGGGAATGACAAAGTACATTACATAGTGTACACTTGTGTACCTTTGAATCCTGAGTGTTACATATTTATCACCAGATTAAAGGGGATTAGCAGTACAAGACCAAATGTTTGCTCATGTGATAGTCCAATTGTGTGTGCTGCTTTAAGCCTTCCACACAAGCCCCACACTCTCACTGTCTTGAGTTGTGCCTTCCCTAAGACCACTGTAGGATCCTGAGTTTAGTTAGCCAAAGAGTGAAGAGAGGGAGTGAGAACAGAGAGGATCATTGGAGAAGCATTAGATGTACATCATTTCTATTCACATTGTACTGACTGCACAAGAAATATGGCTCCATTTTGATGCCAAAGAGTTGGAAAGTGATCCAGAAAGATAAACCAGGTTGGGGGAGTATCAAAAAAATTCTGTTCCCATTACCTACTTATGAAAACTTAATATTTTAAAGGAGAAATTAAATAGATGGTATATTAAATTGTATAAGGCCAACACAATAAAAAGAGCAACTATGTGTCTATCAGTAAAAGGGTTACTAAAGACATATGATATCGTCAGAAATTTTGTGATAGTGAAGCTGTAACCTGTACAGATTAATAAAACTAATTTAAATCATTATGAAATAAATAGCACAGCAATGAGTTAAATTAAGCAAAGCCTTCTAAGAAGACAGCAAAGACTTAAGAAAAGTCACAGATTATATAGTGGGACAGGAGTGGGAAGAAACTATACCAGAAAAACTCATGTAGTATTTGAATAGGCCAACTGACAAGCTCAATTTAAAAACACTCAAAGGAGGCTACTATATGGTGTTTAAGGTTGTGTGGCTGGTTTATTTCACTCAACATTATATTTTCCAGGTGTATCTGTTTTCCTACAAAGCGCTCAAAGTTATCCTTCTTTACAGCTAACTAGTATTCTACTGTGCTTAGATGCCCCATTTTCTTTTTCCATTGTTCTCATGATGGGCATATAGGCAGCTTACAGTATTTAGCTGTTATAAATTATGCTGCTATAAACATAGGTGTGCATGTGTCACTGTAATATGATGTCTTTACCTCTGAGGAGAAAATACCTAGAAAATGAATAGCTGAGTCATGTGAAATTTCTAATTACACTTCCCTGAGAAATCTCTATACTGATCTCTATGGAGATTTTACTGGGTTACATTCCCATCAACAGCAGAAGTGCTCTTTTTTGTTGCAGACATGACAGCATTTATTATTATTTCACTTATTGATGAATGGCATTATTTCTGGTATAAGATGAACTAGGAAAATGAAAATAATACGTTGAGTGAAATAAGTCAGATACCCAAGCTTACACATAGTATGGTATCTCTCATTTGTGTAGGACAAGATCTCAAGAGGAAACTCATGATGGATAGAAACAAACCAAGGAGGAGGTGAAGAGGAAGTAAGTAGAAGTAAGATACTCCAGGTACAGGCATCAGATACCCACAATGAGTGTAAACATCATATGTCATAAATGCGAGCTAGGAATAATGACATTATGAATGTAAATGAAGAAAAGAGATTTAGAGCAGAGGTTGAATGTAAATTTCATGTACTACAAACACGTATGAATAAGAATAAATAAGCAGAAGATGAAGAAGATATGTTAATATAGTAAAGCCACAAATATATACAAATAAACTTGTTTCATAAAGAAACATGTATCAGTGATGTCACATCTGCCTCACATGCACAAGGTCCTGAGTTCAATTCCCAGTACCAGAAGAGAGAGGGAGAGAGAGAGAGAGCACACTTATCTTTGTACTCCACTAATAGCAGCTTCTACAGAGACATAATCAAAATTGATCTTATATCTAGCTAAAATAAAACTCAATTATACTCTCAGGTTTAAAGATGATGCAGTTCGCATATACTAACAATAATTCAGTAAAAAGGAAAACACATTCACAACTCGGAAATGACCTCATAACTTTGCTATTTAGAAGTCAAGAAACATTCTGACAAATACACAGTGGAAGAAAAAAACTGACATTATAAATTTTGTGGAACTGAGGTTCGCAGTTCTCAGAGCAGGGGCCCGCCCTCTTCAGTATGGCGGGAGGGCAGGGCTGAACAAAAAGTGAAAATATCTTAAATGAAATTTATAGTATATTGTTAAGCTGTACACGGGAGAACTTATAGTTTAAACATTTTATTAGAAAAAATAAAGAAATATTAAGCAGAAATGAATTGATTACTCAACTTAGCCAACTACAAAAATAGCAACATAATGAATCAAAAATGTAGGTGAAGATAAAAGCTAAAAGTGTTTTAACAACTTCATTCTCCAAAATTTCACAGGAGAGTGGATGCAAGCAGCACAGAGGCATTTCCTCAAATACAGGTGAAATCAAAGGGGAGGGAAGGAAGTGCAGAGATCTTATGGGGAGACCTAGGAGTCAAAAACCGTTGTTTGGTGACATTTTCCATGACTGATCATGACTTGCAAGTACAGGATCCATCAAAGTACATTGTCAGTTCTCAAAGGTCATATTCTCACAGAGAAGCAGCAACCATCAGTCACAGTGTTATTTGAAATCTTAGATACTACGATATGATGAATCCAAGTCAAGCTCTCTCATCCCCTATAGGGACTGTTAGCAACTTAAGGGATGGAACCCCTCAACTGCGCTGCCATGGCAATTTGTACTTATCACCGTTACCCATTCATTGCACTACTTCTTCAGTTATTAGCCTTTTTGTTTGAATCCCTTAGGCTCAGGGACCATGTCTTTATCTTCTTGGATCCTCCTAGTACTTCCCCAGAGCTTTACTGGAGAAACAAAAATTGAAGATAAACAGCTGAATAAGAGAATAAATTTGTAGACATTAAGAGCCACAGTGGGCAGTGAATCAAACATCCCTTTCTGTGCAGATTGACCTGTATATAGTGAAGGTACAATGGGCCCATTAAGCTACAGGTGACAAGGACTCCACTAAGAGAACAGTATAGATCATGTATATCACCAAACTATCATTTTAACCAACAAAGATATTTTCAAGGCTATTCAAAGACTTTGCAGACAATTCACTGTTTTTTGAATCATTGTCAGCCCACAATACACATGTAGTGAGCACTACTGTAAGCTTCTGGAAAACCACTAACAAGACGAGAGAATGTTTGCTGATGAGGATATCCTTGTAGTAATTATTAGTTTCGTTTGCTCCTGGGGACATATATAAAATTTGTTTCAAAAAGAAAAAAACAGACAGGAAGTGTGGAGCTTAGGGCAAATGAATGCTGGATCTGCTCACACATCACCCACACTATCTGCATTCACACAAATTGAAGGCCTCAGGAGAAAAGTTGCCTTATTTAGCACACATCCTACTGCTACCCCACTCCTTTCATCCTATTCAGTTCCCACTGGTCTTGTTGCAAAGTATTTCAGCATTCAAGTATTCAGTATTCAGGAACCAAGTGAACATGCTAAGTGGTGTCAAGCTCTGAGTGGATGGGGCAAATGGTGAGGCTCTCGATTAACTAAGGAAGAGCCTTCTTCCTGTATAGTTGGTCATCCTTATACTTACCCTCTATAGATAAGTACAAAGCCAGAGTCTGACAGGAGTACAAAGCCAGATGCTTGAAGCTGGGAGGAAAGCTTGGTTCCTCTACTTTGCTGAAGCTGCGGCCAGAGTAAGGAGAGAAAAGCTAAAGACAGATCCACGTTCAGCTCCTCCCACTTTCCACCCCGTTTGCATAGCAACTGCCATTCATCCTTCAGTTCTTGGACATCATGTCCTCTAAGGAGTAGTCTGTCCCCCCCAGACAGGTTCAATAGTGTCATCTACTGCCCTATTGTAACTGGTAGCCTATCTCATTTTCATGACTTCATTTATATCTCTCTTCCTCTACAGACTAGAAGTCTATTAGGGCCAGAGCTGTGCCTGACTCATCTGAGCTGAATCATTCCAATCAAACACATTGCTTGACATAACATAGATGCTAAATAAATGTTTTCTGAGTAAATGAACCAATCAATACATAAATAAATGAGTAGGAATGTGGTCCAAACTATAGCAGGTCCAGTGGTCAAAGCCTGTCAATAAAGTGGAAGAGAGAACATTGATAATATTCTTGTGATCTGGGTGGTTTTGTTATACTTATCATACAACTAAGAAAAACAAAGACCAGAGAAATGAGTTCATTCCAAAGTAAGAAAAGTAAGTTAATTAGCAACATTGTCTTGTAGATCTTGTGTTTCAAGTCTAAATGGGAGGACAAAGATTAAAAGGCAGAAATGGCTCAAGAACAGGAGAGCTGAACAATGGTCTATATCTAAGGAGAGTTCCTAGGTCTAACAGTAGGTGAACAACATCCATGCAGTAGAGGTGGTAGAAATAAGCCAAATGACTTATATCTTACCCTTATCTTGTTACTTGTTTGTAGGATTGCCTTAGTATAGCTCAGAAACCTTTCTGAGACCCACAAAATTCATCTACAAAGCAGGGAAATAAAACATGATTTTGCAGTGTTGTTCTGAAGAGTATCTGATACTTAGTACCTAACACAATATCTGGTTCACAGAATGCAGTTGCTAAATTACTATTTATTACAGCAAAATAAAACAGAATTAAAGTGGAATCTCCTCTTACAACTCCACAATCTGCAGCTTCACTCACTCTTCCTTTATTTCTAACACAGAGTAGGAGCTTTGTAATCAGTGAGTTGACTGGATAGCCACATTTTGCTGGAGAGTTTAGGATTAAATCCTGCTTTAGGGAAGCATGGTCTTCTTTAAACCTGTTTTATAGCTGCTTGCCAGGATGAGGACATTTTGTTCTGAAGAGAGAAATCTTACATGAAGCAAATTCAGGTAAATGTGTCCTCAGTGAGCACCTATTATGTGCAAGGCTCTGTTCTAGGTTTGGAACACCACAGAGGAGCAGGGAGGAGAGACAAGGCCATGATAACATCATCAGTTTCCCTAAGCAACATGTACTTTGTCAGACCACTATTAGAAACTCCAGCTCATTGATGAATTGCTTTCCTTTGCAAAATGCCTTCATTTGTCTACTCTAGCCTCTGTCAATATCACTGAATACATACCTTAAATCTACATTCATCTTCTATTTACTTGCTGAACCTGAGAAATGAAAGTCATTTGATATATATGAAATTGAAAACATTCAGGTTTCTCTTGTACTCACTCCAAGATCCAAGGATACAGAAACCTAATTACACTCAATCTTCTTGTTTGCTATAATTATTTTATATATTGAAAGAAAAACTTGATTATTATTCTTCCATTCACAAAAGTATTGAAGACTTTATTTTGAATGTGCTGTTTCTGAGCTAATACCCAGGTAGCTTGGCCAAGAAGTCTTAATGACTGCAGATGACTCATCAGTTAGGACTGCTCAGTCCTTCCAAGTTTGGTTCTACTGTCTAGCAATGAACTGTAGGCTATGTCATGTCAATTCTAATATTCAGCTATAAATATAAACCTACTGAAAAAAAATTTTTGAGACAAGGTCTCACTTTGTACTTTAGGCTGGCCCTGAGCTCACTACGTAGCCCAGGCAAGCCTCAAGCTCACAGCAACCCTCCTACCTCCTGCTCCTGACGGCTGGGATTACAGATGTGAGCCACTATGTAAAGCATTGTGGTGTGTGATTACTGAGGATCGAACTCAGGACCTTGCACTTGCAAGGCAGATACTGGAACCACTAAGCTAAATCCTTGGCTCCTGAAATAAAATTTTACACTGCAGTTGAAAAATTGTGTAAAAAAGTATCAGTACTATGTGACTTGTAAAATTGCATTTCCATAATAGATTAACTGCCAAGCTTTTAATTTATAGCATAAGCAATACCTTTAGGATACTCTGACTCAAGTTTTTATAATTCATCTGTGAAGACAGTAAAATTATAAATTCCTTTTCTTAAGAGTTCATCTGTGCAGTTTAAAAAATGCTTTCATGACAATTCAGAACCCTAAAATCTAAAATGTGAATTGATATAGGAATCCCTTAACCTTGAAAAGTTAGATGCAAATGGACCAAGAGCATATTCATATACAACCTGACTTGAGGATCAGGGGCAGAAAGTACATGAATCAATGTCTAAAATTTAATCGCAGCGATTCTACATGGAAGATAACAAAAATTCCACAAAAGGACTTCCACATTTAATAAGCAAATTCAGTCATATTGCTGGATACAGAGTCAACACTCAAAAATTAGTAGCCTTCCTGTACACAAATAACAAACTTATTGAGAGAGAAATTAGGGAAACCACACTCTTCACAATCGCATGGAAAATGTAATACTTAAGAATCAAGCTAAAAGAAAGTAAAAGGATTTTACATTAAAAACTGCAATACTCTGAAAAAGAAGATAGAAGAAGATATCAGAAAATGGAAAGATAAATCTGTTCTTATATTGGCAGAATCATTATAGCGAAAATGGCTATACTTCCAAAACTGTTATACAGATTGAATGGAATCTTAATCAAATAAAAATCACGTTCCTCAAAGAACTAGAAAACTCAATCTTAAATTCATTTGGAACAAAAAGAGACTTAGAATAGCAAAAGCAACTCTGGGCAACAAAGGCAAGGCAGGAGACATCACCATCCTTGACTTGAAATTATACTACGTAGCTACACACACACATGAGAGAAAAACAGGCCAGAGGATCAATGGCCCAGATTAGAAGATGCAGAAACAACTCCAAATATACTTAGCCTCCTTATCTTTGACAAGAGGTCCAAGCCCCTTCACTAGAAGAAAGATAGCCTCCTTAATAAATAGTGCTAGTAAAACTGGCTTTCCACATGCTAACGATTACAATGAGACCCATTGTGTCATCATGTTCTAACCTAAAATAGAAATGGCTCAAAGATCTAAATATTAAAACAGAAACTACGTCTACTGAAAGAAAGAATAGGTGAAACTCTTGAAGACATATGTATAGACAAACTTTATGAACAAAACCTTGATCATATTGGAAATATTATTTCCAATATGCATTTCATATTGCATTCATATTGCATATCATCTCATCAAAAAGTTTTTGCACAGCAAAAAAATCACTAACAAAATAAAAAAACAACCAACAGAGTAGGAAAAAACATTTCCAGCTATTCCTTAAAGGACTAATATGTAGAATATATAAGGAAATTAAAAAGATCACTCCCAAGTTTAAAGATCCAAACAAAAAATTGGCATCTGAAATGAATGCACCTTTTCAGGTGAAGAAGTTCAAATGACAAATGACTATATGAAAAAATGCTCAGCATCACTGGTCATTCAAGAGATGAAAATCAAAACAACACTGAGATTGGGACTGGGGATTTATCTCAGTGGTTCCAGCACCTGCCTTGCAAGTGCAAGGGCCCAGCTTCACTTCCCTGATAACCACATACCATACTGGGCACGGAGACTCACACCCAGCAGCAACCAGTACCACATACTGCAGTGCCTGGCATGGTGGCGCACGCCTGTAATCCCAGCACTTGGGAGGCAGAAGCAGGAGGATTGATGTGAGTTCAAGGCTGAACTCAGGACCAGCCTGAACTACAAAAGCAAGACCCTGTCTCAAAAAATATATATATTTTAATTTTAAAACACAACAACACTGAGATTCTATCTCACTCCAGAAAGAATGGCTGGTACTGAGAAATCAACCAATCACAAATGCTGGGGGGGCTGTTGAGAAAAGGGAATCCTTCTCCATTATTGGTGGGAGTGTAAACAGGTGCACCCATTGTGGAGTTTCCTCATAAGCTAAAACTAAAAGTTTTATTTGACACAGATATCCTCCTCATATCTTACCAAATGAATTAAAAACATCACACAGCAATAATATATACACAACTGTGTTCATATTAACATAGTTTGTAATAGGAAAATCTTGGAAACAACCCACATGCCCATCAATCAATGAATGAATAAAGAAGATGTGGGTTTTTTATGCAGTGGAATACTACTCAACCATGAAAAGGCTACATTTCAGACATTTATAGCTAAATGGATACACCTAGATACCATACTCCTAAGTGAAATGAATAAGACGTGTAAATATCACATCATTTCTCTGGTGTATGCAATTGAAAGTATCAATAAGTACCAAAATGTGTAATAGGTAATGTGAAATTGGAAGAAAATGTTCAAGTGTGAAGGGGGACAAGGGAGAGGAGAGAAGGAAAGGAAGGAAATAAAAGAAGAAAAATAAGAACATAAAGATAAAATAGAAATAAAACTCTAATAAATAACAGGAGGAAGAGTGATAGAAGGGAGAGGAGGAGAATGGGAAAACTATGAATCAAGATATTCTATTCTATTCTATTCTACAAGTACAAATTCCATGTGATGAATGTGATCAGTACATATATTTTAATTGTACCTATAAACTTAATTAATGTTAAAAATTTCATCACAGTGAGACATTTGAAATAATGCACAAGTCATAAATGGCTTCCAAAAGCACAACTGGGTCATTCTATAAAAAGCAAAGGTGAGGCCTGAAGAAGCGAGGCCATTCTCCTTTAACTATCTAACTACTATCAGTAGTCATTTGTGGAAGTATGAAGTAGACTCTGGTCTTTGTAATATCTTATCCAGTATCTAGCCTACCAAAAATGCACCTGCCAGAAATTATGATAATGAAAGATTATAAGATAGCAGACCAAATTAAAATAGAAAAGAAGAAATGCAACAGTCATATCCAGGTCTCTATACATTGTCAATAGCTACTTGCTGTTCGACAATCCCTAAGTTAAAGAATACTAATGAGTACTAATAAGTACCAAGAAAGTATAGTAAGAATATTACAAACTCCCAAGCAACCAAGATCCAGATGAAAACCTAGACCCTTAAGGAGACTTTGCCTTGAAAGTCAAGTTTCAAGCACAAACTTAGAGGCAGCATTCTGTTGACAGATGAACACACTGAAAGTTTGATTTCACTGAAAGTTTACGGTAGACCTGTCTGGGGTCACAATGAGCCAGGGTATGAAGAGCGTCTGGCAAGTAAGACTCACCACACTTAGGTGTCTGGTGGGACTGCAGTGTGGCTCAGCAGCACTGGATTCGTGATGGCGAGGTGATCAGGTGAGTAGATTTGGCTTTGAGGTTCCTCCTGGAAAGAATAAAATGAAAGTGTGTCATTGGCTGCCCCTGGCAGAAGACTAGAAAGCAGAGTAGGAAAGAAGAGTAGAAAGCAGCAAATGGCCAAGTCAAGGGTTAAAGAAGGGAGCACAATGATTTCAGCACGTTTTGAGGCCCATTACTACAATCTGCACTGGTTACATCCGGGGCACAACTCTCATCCCGAGGCTCCGCTCAGCATCTTCTTGGGGTTCTCTCTACCCCTTTTTGTTGCCCAGTTTTTCTTATCCCAGGTTTTGTTCTTCCTTTAGTTTCTCCCTTATTTAGTGATAGAGACTCCAAAAGTTAAGAAAAAATTAGATTGAGAAAAGTTGAAAAGGGTATGCGGGAGAATAAAAAGTTTCAAAAATTCTAAATGTCCTAAACCTTTACCTCCAACACACACTAGCAAGGACACTCCACACAGGCCAGTGTAATTAAATAACAATAATGTGCGTGTATGCACAGTGTTAGCTGGCTAAAACCACCATTACAATGTACCATAAATTGAGTGAGTTCTACAAAACCAAATTATGATCTTACAATTATAAAGGCTAAAATATCTAAGATCAAAGTAGGGATGGTCGGTTTCTTTGAGGCCTGTCTCTGGCTTGCAGACAGCTACTTTCACCTTGCGTCTTCATGTGGCCGTCCCTCCGTGTGTATTTGTACCCCCATCTCTTCTAAGAATACCAGTCATTTTTGTTTAGGGCCTACTTTAAAGACCCTATCTTAACATAAGTACTTGATTAAAGATGCTATCCCCAAACTAACCCACATTCTGAGATACTGTTAGGTTAAGACTTCAACATAGGGATTTTGGAAGAGACTATTGAGCCCTCAGCAACAATTGAATCTGATTTTGTTTCATTTTGTAAAGAATTTTCATTAAATAAATAAAGTATGTGTGATTTCTTGTATGTGATATACCATGAGCTGTTCTTAATTTGTTGCCTAATGTGTGTAGGTTGTTTTTTTGTTGTTTGTTTGTTTGTTTTGCCATTTTTAGAATTATGTGGACATTGGTCTTCATTTTTCCTCACAAATTACTTTTATTTTTTTCATTTTTTTAATCTTTATTGGTACATTAAATACACACATCATGATTGCACTCCATAATGGGGTTTTGTACCAGTATAAGACACAACATAATTCTCATTTTTCCCATAGCCCTACCCACCCTACCACCCCCCCATATACATAAAATTTGTTTCCTTACTTTTTTTAAATCTTTATTGGTACATTAAATATACATATCATGATTGCACTCCATAATGGGGATTTGTACCAGTATAAGACACATCTTAATTCTCATTTTTCCCCTAGCCCTACCCACCCTACCACGCCCCCATATACATAAAATTTGTTTCCTTACTTTTTTGTTACAATCTCAACATTTTCCCCCTTCACCCTATTTTACATTGAGCATTTTCTATTTCACAATGTATAACATACAATGCTAGGACTCATTTACATCCTTATGTTCTCATACCAGAGAAAAGATGCAATATGTACCTATCTGTGCCCTATTTATTTCACTTATGAGGATATCCTCAAGGTATGTCCATTTAAGTAGAAATGATTCAAACTTATCATTTTTTATGGCAGGGTAATACTCCATTCTGTAGAAGAACCACAGCTTTTTTATCCAGTCTCCAGTTAATGGACATTTGGGTTGTTTCCAAGATGTAGCAGTCACAAACTGGGTTGCTATAAACATGGGTGCACATATGTCACTGTGATATGAGTCTTTTAATTCTTGTGTGTATATACCTAGCAGGGCAATGGCCGGGTCAAACGGGACCGCCAATCCAAGCTTTTTGAGGATTCTCCAAACTGATCTCCACAGGGATTGTATGAGCCTACAGTCCCACCAACAGTGGAGAAGGGTTCTTTCTTCTCCGCAGCCTCGCCAACATTTGCTGTTGGCTGATTCTGAAATGGCAGCCATTCTATGTGGAGTGAGATGAAATCTCAATGTCATTTTCATCTGCATCTCTTGAATGACTAATGATGTTGAGTATTTCTTCATATGGTTCTTAGCTGCTCTTACTTCTTCCACTGAAAAATATCTGTTCATTTCAGATGCCCATTTTTGAATTGGGTCATTAAATTTGGGTGGGCTGAATTTTTTGAGCTCTTTATATATCCTAGATAGTAGCCCTTTATCTGAGGAACAGCTGGAAAAGATTTTTTCCCACATTGTTGGTTGCCTATTTGCACTGTTGGTGGTTTCCTTTGCTGTGCAGAAGCTTTTTAAAAGAATGAGGTCCCATTTGTTGATTTCTTCAGCCAATTCCTGTGCTATAGAAGTTTTGATCATGAAGTCCTTCCCTAAGCCAATGTCTTCGAGAGTTTTACCTAACCTGTTTTGCAGAAGGTTTAGAGTGTCTGTTTTAATATTTAGGTCTCTTATCCACTTTGATTTTAGCTTGGTACACGGTGAAAGAGTTAGATCTAGTTTTAGTCTTCGGCAAGTTAAAGCCCAGTTTTTCCAGCACCATTTGTTAAAGAGGCTATCTGTCCTCCATTGAGGATTTTGGGCTCCTTTGTCAAAGATGAGGTGGCTCAGTGAATCTGGAGTAGTTTCTGGATCTTCTACTCTATTCCATTGATCCTCGGGTCTGTTACTTTGCCAGTACCATGCAGTTTTTATCACAGTGGCTTTATAGTATAGTTTCAGGTTCGGAGTTGTGATACCCCCCACCATGTCCCTGTTGCTTAGAATTGCTTTGGCTATTCTAGGTCTTTTGTGGTTCCAGATGAAAGTTTGAATTTTTTCCTCTATATCTGTGAAATATGCTGTTGGGATTTGAATCAGGATTGTGTTGAATGTGTAGAGTAGTTTTGAGAATATAGCCATTTTGACAATATTGGTTCTTCCTACCCAGGAGCAAGGTATGTCTTTCCATTTTTGGATATCATCTTCTATCTCCTTTTTCAGAGTGTTATAGTTTTCAGAGTAGAGGTCTTTCACCTCCTTTGTTAGACTGATTCCTAGGTATCTTATTTTTGGGGGTGCTATTGTGAAAGGGACTGACTCTCCAATTTCTATCTCAGTGGGTCTTCTGTTTGTGTATATGAAGGCTATTGATTTTTGA
>PVIR01030055.1:0-20595 GCA_004026965.1 Petromus typicus
ACATCACAATCCTCCTGCCTCTGCCTCCCGAGTGCTGGGATGACAGGCGTGAGCCACCACGCCCGGCACTGTGGTATGTGGTACTGGTTGCTGCTGGGTGTGGGTCTCCACACCCAGTATTGTTATGTGGTTACCGGGGAATCGAACCCGGGTCCTTGCGCTTGTGAGACAGGCGCCGGAACCACTGAGCTAACTCCCCAGCCCAATGTACACATTTTTTGTATTAAAATATGCATTCAATTCTCTCGGGTATACACCTAGGAGTGGAACTGCTGGATTATAAATTTGTTTCCATTTTGAGGAACTATCAATATAATTTCCAAGGAGGTTTATTTATTTATTTTTTTAAGGTTTTTTGAGACAGGGTTGCACATTTGTGGGTCAGGCTGGCCCTGAGCTCAGCCTCAAATTCACATCACAGCAATCCTCCTGCCTCTGCCTCCCGAGTGCTGGGATTACAGGCGTGAGCCACCGCACCCGGCACTGTGGTATGTGGTACTGGTTGCTGCTGGGTGTGAGTCTCCCCACCCAGTATGGTATGTGGTTACCGGGGAATCGAACCGGCCCTTGCGCTTGCAAGATAGGCGCCAGAACCACTGAGCCATATCCCCGCCCCTTTCCAAAGAGGTTTTAAGATTTTACATTTCCACCAATATAGGAGGTTCCTCTTTCCCCATGTCCTCAGCAACACTTGTTACTATCAATCTTTTTGAAGTTAAATCTCACTATGGTTTTCATTTATGACTTCATCATTCCTAGTAGACAATGATTCTAAGCATAATTTCATGTTATTACTGGTCATTTGTATGTGTTCTTTGGAAAAATGTCTTCTCAGAGCCTTTGCCCATTTTAAAGTTGAGTGATTTTTTTAAATGTTGGATTCTGAGTGGTTCATTCTGTATTTCAAGCTCCTTATCAGCCCCCATTCTGTGATATTTTTCCTTTCAAGCATAAATGTTTTAAATTCTGACCAAGTTCAATTTATGTTCTTTTGGGAGGAGCACTTACACTTTTGGCGTCTTATCTCAGAAACCATACAAGGTAACAAATATTTAATCCTCTGTTTTCTTTTGAGTTGTATACATTTTTAGCTCTTACATTTATGTCTTTGCTCCATTCTGAGTTAAGTTTTACAAAAGTTATAGGCATCATTACCACTTGCTGTTGCAGTGTAGGCCTATAATTTTAGCACTCTGGAAAACTGAGGCAGGAAGACCACAAATCTGAGCTAAGCATAGGCAATTTAGAAAGTCTGTCTCAAAAAATAGAGCATTTCAAAAATGGAGCTGGAGATGTAGCAGAATGTGAAAGGTCCTTCCTGGGTTCAATTCCCAGTAGTATGGAGGCGGGGTGGTGGTCAAGAAAACACATTTCTTCTTTCAAATTTTGTTCAAAGCATGTATCACACACAATATGTATTAATACTACTTTAAGAAAAATAGTATGATTTTTTTTTTTCAACAGATGGTATTAAATCTGATAATCAGAGACTAAAGGATGTATGTCACAGAAAACCCACTATACTGTTGGCCTCTAGAAAAAAACTGAAATGCATGGGCTGGGGATTTAGCTCAGTGGTTCTGGCCTCTGCCTGGTTGGTTAAGTGCAAGGTCCCTAGTTCCCCAGGTAACCACATGACACAATGCTGGGTGTGGTAATCAAACCCACCAGCAGTCAGTACCACATAGCACAGTTCCAGGCGTGGTGGCTCACGCCTATAATTCCAGCAGTCAGGAGGCAGAGGCAGGATTGCTGTAATGTGAGTTCGAGGCTTGCCTGGGCTACATAAATAGTAAGTTCAGGGCCAGCCTGAATTACAGAGAGACCCTGTCTCAAAAAACAAAACAAAACAAAAAAAACCACCACGAAAAACAAACAAAAAAACCCCAAAACAGTAATTGTAGTCATCATGAAAACCAGCAGGAATTATTATAAAAATTATTAAAATTAAATTAGATTATAAGTTATTTTCAGTTTGAAAATCTAATTATGAAATGAACTTTTAACAAATATTTAGACCTAAAAAAAAAAAAAAAAAAAACTTTTAGGGCTGGGGATTTAGATCGGTGGTTCTGGCGTCTGCAAGGTCCTGAGTTTAATCCCCAGTGTTACACACAATGCCAGGGATGGTGGCTCATGATTGTAACCTTAGCACTCAGGAGGAAGAGGTAGGAGGATTGCTTTGAGTTTGAAGCTAGCCTAGGTACAGTGAATTCAGGGCCAGTCTGAACTACAAAGCAAGACTTTGTCTCAAAAAAACTGAAAAAAAAATCCGAAAAACAAAAAAACCTTTTATATTTCCCCAAACACATAAGTGATTCTTTCTTTTTTGTAGCACTGGAAACTGAACTCAAAGATGATTCATTACAGAGTTAATTTAATAAAGCACCAGGCTACAGATATTAACAAATTAATAAAGATAAATTAATTGGTGACTAATTCTGTCTTCTTACCTGGAGTAGAAAAATTGCACAATTCAACAGATCTCTTTAAATCTTAATTATGAAAATTAATAAACATGAAAAACACTTGAAAAATGAAAAGCTGTTTCAACCACACAACTGGAAAAACTTTTGTATATATTTTCTATACAATAAAATCTTTCCAAATGTACCCCTAATTTCTTTATACTTTTTAAGTATATATTAAAACCTGGAACTACTCAGTACATGCTAATTACAGTCTACCAATAGCACTGTTACTACCACTCTCACCACAACCCAAACAGCCCAACATGGTAGAGTAGTGATTACAAGGGGAAGCTGAAACTTTCAGAAGCTACAGAAAAATATTTTATTTTCTTGGCCGAAGATAAATATCAATATTTATATTTCAGATTTATAGCACTCATGCATTCACCACTGGGTTTTGCCAAAACAAAAACAGCCTTTTTGGAGAGTAGCAAGTGAAAAGCTAAAATCTCCGGCAAAAGATCTATAAAACCATTTGTACTTATTGACTTTTTCATATGCACAGACATTTCAAAAATGTACCTTCACATTAGCTTCTTTCAGGCCTATGACCTTATCTAAATCAGGCTTGGCTGCATTGGCATTGCCAATGAGTAAGTAGAAGGTGGCTCGTAGTAATAATGCTTCTGCCATGTATTTTCCTTGAGCATCTATTTCTTTTGAGCATTCACTTATGATTTTATCATAGTTTTCTTCTTCCATGTATTGTTTCGCCTTTAAATATCCAGAACTGAAAGTGAAAACAGGAAACTATTTACTAAGACAGAATCAAATGCTAAAATTTTTCACTTTTAGAATGGCCGAGTTAAGCAAATGTCCATCTCCCTTTAACAAGTTAATGAGCCAGTGTGGAATTAGATTGGGGAGAAAGAGGTTTTTTAAAAACAATAATGATTTCTGAAGCAGAAAGGGATTTTTCTTGATATTTTAGAGAGAGTTTTAAAAGGAAACAGAATCCATGGCATAAACTTGGGTTAACACCGTGCCTTTAACAAATATGTGAAAAGGTAAACTAATGAAATAGACAGATTAATTTATAATGGATCCTTGCAACAGTAAGGATTCTGTCTTACTCACCTTCCTATCTGTGGCAGTCAATCACATAATAACTCTTTAAATGCTGACAGAGGAATAGAACAATAGGAAACAAGTTTACTGCAATATAAGATACCAAATCAAGAAGTGTGATCAGAACTGTGTTTTGTAAAGAGAGCCATTTTGTACAGAATGGATTGAATAATAGTAAGACTGGAGACAGGGAGATACAGATAGGCTCTCACATTGATTTATTGTTTCACGTAAATGAACTGACCAGCAATTAGCTTGTTTGTTTATCAAAAAAGTAAATGTAAAGCAAAATTTTTGTAATGGAGAGTAATAAAAACACAACTACTTTTAAAAACAAGCATAATATCCTTTATTATTTGAAAATAATGACTTCCTGGAGATGTTCATAGAAGGGATCATTATTATTATTTTTATTTATTTATTTATTTATTTATTTATTTTTGAGACAGGGTCTCTCACTTTGTAGTTCAGGCTGCCCTGAATACACCATGTAGCCCAGGCCAGCCTCAAACTCTTGGTAATCCTCCTGCCAAATTTAAACACTCTGCCTCCTGAGTGCTGGAATTACAGGCAAGAACCACCATGCCTGGTACTGAGGTATGTGGTACCAGGGATTGAACTCAGACCTTGCACTTGCCAGGCAGATGCCAGAACCACTGAGCCAAATGCCTGGCCCTAGAAGAGATTTTTAACTGGAAAACAAACAAACAACTTATACTTCATGTCCTCTGAGCCATCTTCTAAATATAGATAGTTCCCAATTTATAATGGCTGAATTCAGCATGATACAAAAACAGTACACTTCAATAGAAGCTGTACTTCAAATTTTGATCTTACCCTGAGCTGGCAATATGTGGTATGTACTTTTGTGTGGGGCTGGAATTGGGTTAGGACAAGGACAACCAATAGTTCACAGTGTTGCTAATTTAGGTGCTCTAGTATTATTTTGATACGTAGCTCAAAATGTAAAAATGTAAAAAATGTATTTTTTACCTACATATTTTCAATGATATCGGGATGTAATTCAAGAAGCACTGGTATATGACACTAAATTAAAGTGCAGTGTCTCTATTTGTTATATTCTGTGTAAAGAAACTGGCAAGTAAGTGGCTAGAGAGAAAAGTTGTAGCGATAAACATCTCACAACTCTGCTATTCCTTATTTTGTTTTTCAGGTCACTAAGTTAAGGAAACAAACTGCTACCAAATGAGGTCGGAAGCAAAAAATTCCTATTTACTGAGAGCGTAAGTGCTAAGTATTAAAAACATTTCTAAACCTCAAATACAAGAAGTCCAAAGAATGGTATTTTGGTAAGGAATCGGCACGTTGAAGGAAATTTAAACATTAAGTACCCCAAATCTCATAATTGTTAAAATCTTCTCTGCATTGAAACATTTAAATGTTAAGCTACATGATTAATTTCCAAGTTAGTGCCTTTATCTGAATATGGTCAATGAACTCAATCAACTGATTCAATAGGCATCATCTTTATAATAATCACAACACAAGACTATGAAAGCCGGGTAGATTGTTAAATACCAGAGGACTAACACACACATGCTATAAAGTATTTTTACCATGTCAATGTAACAAGTATAATATTATAATTTATGTATCTACCTAGAGATAAGACTTTCTTTACAAAACTGTGAACCCACTGTAGTTCCAGGGACATTTCAAGGCAGCCGCACAAAAAACCCAGAAAGCAAAGAAAACAAACAAGAATGGAAGACAAAACAAAAACATTCAAGAGACATCATGTGTAGTACACTTACTTTTCTTTTACTTCTAAAGCTTCTCCTTCCTTATCTTTATCTTCATCAGACTTCTCTCCTTTCAGCATGGGCTGAGAAATGATATCATCAGTGAAAGAACTGAAGTAAGATTTGATGAACTGTGGCGATGGCATCAGAGGTTCACGATTCTGAAATTTAATATTCATCAGAATGAGAAAACAATCTTAGAAGCAGCTACATTACAGAACATTAAGAATAAATGCTGTAAAAATTGGATTCTCATTTTCAAATAACAGGAATGTTAAGCTCTAAGCCACGGAACAAAAAGACAGTGGGAATGGCCAGTCCCAGCTGTTCAAAATATGTAAGGGCCAAAAATGTGATGTCCATTGGCCATGGGGCTATACTGAAGATGTGCACTATGGACAGGTGCCACTGAAAGTCACAACTTAACCTTATTTCCTGTTTTAATTTTCTTTTTTTTTAGCATTCATAACTGCAGGAGATTTTTTTCTCCATGTACAATATAATTTTTTTTTTTCTGAGACAGGGTCTCACTTTTGTAGTTCAGGCTGGCCTTGAACTCACTATGTGGCCCAAGTAAGCCTGGAACTTACAGCAATCCTCCTGCCTCTGCCCAAGGGCTGGGATTATAGGTGTAGCCACCACACCCAGCACTGTGATGTGTGGTGCTGACTGCTGATGGGCATGAGTCACCATGCTCAGCATTGTGGTTATAGTTTACTGGGGATTGAACTTGCAACTTTGTGTTTGCAAGGCAGACACTGGTACCACTAAGCTAAATCCCCAGCGCTACCATATAATTTTTAAAAAGTTTTAAATGGAGTAATACAGTTAAAAAACTCATATATATTTATTTTTGTGGTACCAGGCACTGAACTCATGACATTATGCTCATAAGGCGGGCATAGCACCACTGAGCTAAATCTCAAGAGCCCAAGCTCTTGTATTTTTGATCCGTAATCCATAAAACTAAATAACTATGGTATAGTTTAAAATTAAAAATAATATACAATGTAATACTGGGCACTAAATCCATGACCTTTGTACTACAAACAAAATATCCTTTTAAAATTTTTTATCCAAAAGTTTTGCTAAGTTGTTGTGGCTGAGATGCACTTGCAATCCTCCCTAAGTACTGGGATTTTACCACACGTAGCTGAAAACAGCTCATTTAAAAGTTATGTATAACAAATACCATGATTATTTGGTAGATCTGTATGTGTAGGATAAACAAAGTTTTGAAATAAATGGTCTAATATAGGATGGATTGAGAGCAGAACAGAAGAAAACTTAGATGCAATCTCAGGGAAAACCTACTTATATTATGTGAATCTGTCCCCCTAAATTGGTATTTTGGAAACTAAATCTGCAATGCCAACATACTGGGAGGTGAGGCTTAAGGAGAGGTGACTGGGTCATGAGGGTTCTACTTTCAGGAATGGACTAATATTACTACCCAGTGGTGGGTTAGTTATCAGGTCAACACAGTGGATTCATTGTAAAGTTCAACTCTGTCGCTGTCATATTTTGTTGCCTTTTTTTTTTTTGAGACAAGCTCTCACTTTGTAGTTTGGGCTGGATCTGAGCTCAGCCTCAAACTCGTATCACAGCAATACTCTTGCCTCTGCCTTCCAAGTGCTGGGATTATAGGTGTGTGCCACCACGCCTGGCACTGTGGTATGTGGTACTGATTGCTGCTGGGGTGAGTTTCCACCCCCAGTATTGTATGTGATTACCGGGGATCAAACCTGGGCCCTTGCGCTTGCAAGACAGGCGCCGAAACCACTGAGCTAAATCCCTGGCCCTATGTTGCCTTTCTTGCCACGGGATAATGTGTAGTGTGAAGGCCTTCCCCTGATACTATTACCACGATATTGAACTTGCCAGCCTCTAGAACTGTAAGAAATAAATTTCTTTTCTTTAGAAATTTAAATAGCATTTACTTGAAGCTGGGTAATCATGAAGGTCTTATTTCCCATTTCAGCTGAGAAATTAAACTACTCCTACTCTATCTTCCACACTGAGTTATAAATTTATAATTAAAATGTTTTAGTTAATGGGCTTATGTAACAAATAAAAAGATCACTTTCTAGTTCTGCCACTTATTCACTAGGAGGTATGAAAGAATGTGAATGTTTACACTTTGAAAAAAAATCCCTAGGATAAAAGACACATTACCATTCTTCTCCCTCAAAATACTTCCTTTACTTTGAACACATTAATTTAATTGTTCCTGCCACTTTCTAAAGCAGTTTGGGAAGGCCTCTTTCACAAGTGTCTAACTGTGTTCTGGTTAACTGCCTCAATGCCTGAACTTATTCAAAACATTTACCTTCCATGGTCATTTTGATTTTGAAGGTAGAAAAGCCATGACTCATATGGTGTCAGATCTGGTAAATGAGGTAGATGAAGATACAGTGTATGTTTTTATTTGACAGATATTGCCATGAATATTTATCAATGGAGTATGTGGTCATTAAATACAATGAATATTTAAATTTAAAAATGTATCATAGTAAAAGGTATACTGCCAATAATTCCCCTCACAGTACTCAAAATACTCCTTAGACTTCAAACACATTTATCTCACCAATGGTGAAGTATCGAAGGTTTTTTTAAAAAACAATTTTAAACATTCACTTTTACGTGACATGTAATTAAACCTCTAATCTCAGTTTTCTCATCCCTAAAGTAGTGGTTTAAAACACCTGCCTTATCTGTCTTATTAAATTCTTCCAAGGATCAATTTTATGAGACTAACACGATGTTTTGCAATGTGTTTTTGGAGGAACATCAGTTTTATAAGATGCTCAAGCACACAAATCACACAGTTCAAAGCGACTGAGAGCTACTAGTGTTACATTTCTCTTGGATAGTAGTGGGAAACCTATAGCATGTGTGCTATTGTTTTTCTTTGAAAGACAAAGGATGTTAATGTATCTAAAACTGTACTATTTGGGTTTAACTGAAGTGTTGGCAATGTGCAACAAATAAGTGGATTTTGGACTATAGTTTAAGCATCTGGTGTTTAAAAGGTTTGCCCATATTCCTCAGATTGACTACCCAACCAGCATATTAAATTCCTACAGTGAAGGAGCCTGTTTTAGCTATTTAATTCTGCTAATAGTCACAAATGAGAACTTTAAATATATATAATTATTAAAATCCCTTCAAGAGAAAAGCAAGTCATTAGTAAAGAAAAGAGAGCAATTGCCTTGATATTACTAAACTTTAGCAGTGTATCTTCAGGGACAAAGATGGTGGTACTCTCTCAGCACTGCATTACAGTCTTTCAGTGGGCATTAGCTGTGCCAGGTCTTTTATACAGAGTTAACAGTCTTATTAAATTTTAATTCTATGAGGAAGGGTACATGTTTTCCCCCACACATGGAGCTTTGTTTAATAGTAGCTTGAATTAAACTATTCACTACCAACAGTTTAAGACAAATATCCATTTATACAATATTAGCTTAAAAATTAGTGATACAGAACAAGGGTTCACAAATATTTTCCTGTAAAAGGCCAGGTAAATTTAGGTTTTTCAGGGGATATAGTCTTTGTGTGCTACAAGAACCACTAACTTTACTGTAGGTCAAAGGCAGCCAAAATCAATATGTGAGTAGCTAAGTATTACGTATAAAAACAAAAGGCAGACTGGATTTGGCCCATCAGTCACAGTGTATTGACCCTTAACGAAAGATGAATTCCAATCTCCTTCAGGTACGGTAATGGACATAGCCCACATACTTATTGAAAAAGAATATGCTCAGAAGCCCAAGATTATAGAAAAAAGAAACATAATTCCATTCTAGTATCAGTTGTTAATGTAGCTACTTTTCCCAAGTTCAAGTAGCATACTTTCTCTGTTTCAAAATTCAGATTAAATTACCTTGTACTTTTCTTTGGCTTTCTCTTTTCCAAGAAGTTTAAGAACTTTGTCAGCTAATAGCATGCTTTGTTGATTTTGAAACCCTTCTAATATACACACAGCAGTGACATCTAAAAATGATGGAAGAATAAGTATAAAATTATTGCAGAGATGATCACCAGAGTCAAACAGGTACAATGCGACAGAAAGTCAAACTAAATTCATACTGATGAGGCTATTTCATTTTGAATAAAACTGACTATTAATACTTCATGCTTCTCCCCTTCTCTGACATTAATTTCCTTTACCTATGCAATGACAAGGTTTGTGCTATATAATTTCTGACACTGCTCTCACATTTTATGGACAGCAAAGAAAACAAGAAATATTGGAATATTTGACCAGTAACCAGATGGCAAATCAACAATGAACTATACTCTAATGCAGTTTGGAGATAGACAGCCAATCAGAAGATCCATCTACTAAGAATGACAAAATATTACTACTTGCTAAAACTTCTTGTCTGATTCTCTTATTTGTGAAATTACACTAATAGCCATTAATTGCCATGTTCAAAATGTGTGGTATATAAATTCCAAATCTTTAGTATCAGCAATTTCGATTTAAACTAGAAAACAAAGTCTCAATTGGCAAGAGTTCAACTTTTTTTTTTTGAGACAGGGTCTTGCTTTGTGGTTCAGGCTGGCCCTGAGCTCAGCCTCAAACTCACATCACAGCAATCCTCCTGCCTCTGCCTCCCCAGTGCTGGGATTACAGGCGTGAGCCACCACACCTGGCACTGTGGTTTGTGGTACTGATTGCTGCTGTGTGTGAGTCTCCATGCCCAGGATTGTATGTGGTTACCGGGGATCGAACCCAGGTCCTTGGGCTTGCAAGACAGGCGCCGGAACCACTGAGCTAAATCCCCAGCCCAAAAGTTCAACTTTTAAAGACAAATGATTTCTGTTTTCACAAAGCATGATTTTACATATATTTACAATGAGTATAAAGCCTTTAGGAATTTTTATATGCAAACACAAAAATACTCTCACCTTCTAAACATTCCTTCTTATTGTCTAGCTTCTCATGGGCTTTTGCACGTCTAAAGAGAGCTTTCACATATTTGGGATTAAGTTCAACAGCCTTTGTACAATCTTGGGCCACCTCTTTCCATTTTTGCTGTAATTGAAAGTATTTTAAGAGTCACACTAATAAATATACTGTTCCACAGAAATCAGTTTTCCAACCTTAACAGGCCAAGTATTGAGAGTCCCACAACAGAAAAAGTATCCCCAATTCAGAGTGAGTATTTTACAATACACATACTACAAAATCGCACATAAATATGTTTAAAGAAGACAAGTAATCAGATTTCTAAAAGTAGGCAATAAACATACTTTGGCCATCTTTCTACCTCCAAATCTACCTGGAGTTTTATGCTTATACCATTTTTCTTTGTTCCCATTAAAACTGAGGCAGCATCCATCTTCATCAAAGGCCACCCCTCTACTGGTGACCTGCATTCCATGACTTCTTTGTCCAGGAACTTCACTCTTTCAGCTAGCCCCTCTCTGAAGTAATCCATTTCTCTTCTGAGCCATTCTCACAAATATAAAGACACTTGTTCTTGTATATTCCATCTTTTAAAATTCCTCTTTTGACTCTAACTCCATACAATACCCCACTTCTCAGCCTGTCTACTGCAGATCCTCCAGATTTGCAAGCATGAACTGACACTTTACGCAAATAAAGAAAAACAAAGGAAAAGAGAAAATATCCCAGTGTACATACCAACTGTTCAAAGGCAGCAGCTCTATTCTGATAAAATGTGGAAAGGTCAACATTCTTTTCTGTAGGGCACAAACTGATAGCTTCTGTGTAGCACTGAATAGCTTGTTCATACTTTCCTGCTTTAAAATACTTATTGCCTTTGTTTTTGGCTGCTTGGGCTCTATCAAGAGAGTTCTGAAACAAGAAAAAACAGTTATCCAACATTAATATTTGACAATAGAGTGAGACCACCATAATTAAATGGTAAACTGTTACAACTGTTTTAATTTAATAGGTATAAGACAATTGTCCTTAGCCAAGAATAATTTTATCCATTTCAGAAATATCTAGTGTCAAAGCTAAAAGATGCGGCCGGGGAGTTAGCTCAGTGGTTCCGGCGCCTGTCTTGCAAGCTCAAGGGCCCGGGTTCGATTCCCGGTAACCACATAACAATACTGGGTGTGGAGACCCACACCCAGCAGCAACCAGTACCACATGCCACAGTGCCGGGCGTGGTGGCTCACGCCTATAATCCCAGCACTCGGGAGGCAGAGGCAGGAGGATTGTGATGTGAGTTGGAGGCTGAGCTCAGGGCCAGCCTGAACCACAAAGCGAGACCCTGTCTCAAAAAATCAAAAAAAAAAAAAAAAAAAAAAGCTAAAAGATGCTGTGAAACAGAAGAAAGAGGCCAACAGATCCAGAATTCTACAAAGTACAATGTATTTGGAACAGAAAAGTGTTTATTTGGAACAGAAAAGTGTGTTGGGTGAGTAGGAAGATAATAGGATCCCTACACCCCACAAAGGAAGAGGAAGCGCTTTATGGGCTAGGCTAGACAAAGGTTGGCTGTAGGCAACTGGAATGTACCTATTCTTTCCTTTTCTTAATTTTTAATTATTTTTCTTTCTGTAGCATTGGTCTGAATCTAGGTGCGCATACATGTTTTGTAAGTGCTTTGCTACTGAGCTATATTCCTAGCCCATTTCAAACTATATATATTTATCAGTACATATAAACTGTACAGTCTTACTGGGTTTGTGATGTGTTCTAGGATCATGTGACAGGCAAAACAGAGGTAGTGACCAAGACAACTAGTTATCCTAAGCTGGACCCCTACAGTCGCAAGTGCTGTTGGATAGCATCATCTGGAAATATTTTGCCTTCTTTTTTGGTGGTTCAGGAGTTCGAACCCAGGGCTTCAAGCATGTTAGAAGAGCACTCTACCACCAAGCTCCATCCCTGTCCCTGGAATCAGTTTTGACTGTCATAACATGGGAGAAGGGAGATGCTATGAACATCAAGTAGGAGACAAGGGATGCCAATTTCCTATAATGCACGGTGCAGTCCATCACAACAAAGAATTATCAGATCCAAAGTGTTAATACTGTCAAGGCTGAAGAACTATACTATAAATACTTTAATATTATTTTACCTTGCACTTTCCTTACTAGTAATGAATTTAAAAATTTTTCCATGTTTATTGGCCAGTTGGTCCCCCCACCCCCCGTACCAGGGGTCAAACTTGGGTCTTTGTGTTTGCAAGGAAGTCATAGTACCATTAATGCTAAATCCCTGGTTTCATCTTTCTCATTCTGAAAACTAACTCATGTTTTGCAATTTTCTAGGCAATTTCTCAAGAATACAGAATAGACAGTATAAATACTTCAGTATCTTCATTATGATATTCAAAATATATTATTTCCCATCAACAGATATCATGTACGTACATCTATCTCTATGTTGGAATCAGCTTTCTGAAAGGCCACACACACACACACACACACACACACACACACACACACACACACACACTTTATGTGGATGGCATTTAAGGGGTGGTAGTTAACACCTACTGACAACAGCTATGAAAATTTCGATCAGTATTTGGAGAGCATCTCTGTAGTAAAGCCAGTTATTCAGGTTCCAGCCACTAGCACCCTGAGTTAAAACTTGGTTATTATTTGCAAATACCACACAACTTCAACAAATATAGTAGTAAGCAAGACTCCATATACCTCCAGTAGGTAAATGCTAATGAAAGCAGAAACAGCTGCTTCTATAGATAATTTAAATAATTTGTAAAAAGTGAGTTTTTTTGAGGCTCAGGGTACCTCTCAGTTATATAAAGAAGATAAGATGGCACATACTTTTCTTGTACCTATTTTTTTCTCCCGTTAATTCATTTTTATTTTTCTCCTTCTACTTACCTTTTCTCTTCTAATAGTATCACTGTAGCTATAGTTCTTCCATAAAAGTGTAGGACGTAAAAAAAGATTTGAAAGAAACAGAGTATCTCAATTCCAAGAATTGCATAATTTAGACTAGTGTCAATTGAAAATAAGTGTATTACAAAGCTAAGATGGAGTATAAAAGAAACCAGTATAAACACAAACAAATGAATAAACGAACACAAAATCTTCCATTTGTCCAAAGAATTCATCAATTGCTAAAAGGTTTGAAATATAAGTTAAACAGCAACTCTGAAACAAATTTCAAGGACATATGCTCTAGGGCTATGAAAATATGGCAGAACTAAAATAACAGATCAATACCTATAAAACAACAGAGCTGAGAATCCTTTATGTAGGTGAAGGCTGCATGGGGACAACCGTCAAGACTGTCGGAAAACTTGCATTCGAGATAATCTCCATAATATTCTTACTCTACTAGAAAGTAGAAGTCAGATTGTGTAGGGCTCTTTTACTGAGGAGCCCTTTTACCCAAGAGACAAGTGACAGGTATACCTTGAGGACATACAATCAAGAATTGCTAATTCTAAAAGAAGATCAGTACATGAAAGAGACCCAAGTCAGTAAGAAAAATAGTATCTAGGAAAGTAGGATAAACCAATTAACAAAACAACAAAAATGGACAGTGGTATAGTGGCTGGAGATTGAACTTAGTGCTTTGGATGACAACACTTGTGCCACTAAGCTACATCCTTGGGTACAGAAATCTTAAAAATGAAAAAGGATTATTACAATTAACTCAGTGGATGGGGTATGGATTACAAAAGGCACAGCTGAGAAACAAATTAATCAGGAGAAGGTGGAGCCAAGGAAACTGTTGGAAAACAATAAAGTAGGACAGCAAGGTGAGAAATCTGGAGAAAATTTAAATGATATGAAGTAGATACCTGAATTTTAACATCTGGTGCTCTAGGCATAGAAAGAAGGCCTAAACAAGAATTAGAAAAATTCCTAAGAAAAATGTTACATAGTTTGATATATTAATTTGAAATTGCAGAATAAAAATCCCCAACGTACTTAAGAAAAAAACAGGTTACCTACAAAAGAAAAAGAATAAATTTAGTTTCAGACTATCAACAACATTACATACTAATAAAGAAGTAATAATTCAAAGTTCTGAAGATAGCTTGAATCTAAAGTAGTTCACCATATTAGCATTTGAGGCAGAACACAAGACTAGTAATGTACAACTTTCTTACCACTAAACGTAAATCTTTGAGTGGAGGATTCACCAATATCACAAAAAGTAAAAAGTAAGTAAAGGAATAAATTTAAAAACTAAAATATGGGGCCGGGGAGTTAGCTCGGTGGTTCCGGCACCTGTCTTGCAAGCGCAAGGGCCTGGGTTCAATTCCCCAGTAACCATATACCATACTGAGTGTGGAGACTCATGCCCAGCAGCAACCAGTACCACATACCACAGTGCCGGGCGTGGTGGCTCACGCCTGTCATCCCAGCACTCGGGAGGCAGAGGCAGGAGGATTGTGATGTGAGTTTGAGGCTGAGCTCAGGGCCAGCCTAAACTACAAAGTGAGACCCTGTCTCAAAAATAAATAAATAAATAAATAAAAATAAAAACTAAAATATGGCAGAAATCACTAACCAAGTCAACACTAACAATAAAATAGGCTAGACCCTCAGATTAAGATTTTGCAGAGCATCGCAGTGCACATCTATAAGTACTTAGAATGTTTGTCTCAAAAAACCAAACAGATGGATTATCAAACTGCTAAAAACAAAAATTAAGTAAGTAAAGGATGCCTAAAAATCCTTGTTGGGAACTACCCTGTTTGGGAACTGTAAGGTCAAAATTGACCAGGCCTTTCTGTCTACAAACAGACTTTAGATGTGACTTTTGTCTTCATCTCTAGTAGCAACAAAAACTCAGTGGTCCCACATGCTGTCCCACATGCTGTGATGCTTCAGGGCAGAACAGCACCAGATCTCTCCCTTCTCAAGGACTATTGCTGACATCTGCCTCGCCCCATGAGATCCTCATCTACATAAATTCTCTAGGACTATTGTTTGTGTGCACCTGCCTTTCCAGGAATTTTGGAATGTAGATAATAAAAGGTGTGGTAGGCTAGAGTGCGGAGTCCTTGCCAGCCAGAGTAGCATGAATCAGACCCAAACTCAGTTTTCTCTCAGTCTCATTTCTGCCTATAATTATTTCGCCACGTGCCGTAAACTCACAGGAGACTAGAACTTAATGCAAAAGTTCTAGTTATGTTCCCTTCCCCTGTTTACACAAGCCTGACTTAAAATGACATAGAATGCTTAAGGAAAAAATATCACAAGAATTCAACAATTCTGAATGTGATCTAATAAACTAATATTACCAGTAAATTCAGTAAAAGGAAAAAAAATTCAAGGAACGGCAAACAAACGGGAGAATGGAAAAGAATCTGGAGACAGGGATACAAGGCTTCCCCCTCCTTGGAAAACAGACACTTCATACTTTAATAAAATCTAAGTCTTAAACCATCCAACAGAATCTTTCAGTTAGTTACTTACTTTCAATTAGCTTCCTTCCTTTTTCAAATTACAAATTCTTTGACTCCAAAACTCATAATCGGAGATGGCTTTGGATTTAGCTCAGCGGTTCCAGGCCTGTCCTGCAAGCCCAAGGGCAGGTTTGATACCCCGCTACATACAACAATGCAGGGTGTGGTCAGTCACGCCCTCTAGCAATCAGTACCACACACCCAAAATGCTGGGTGTGTAATGCTGTAATCCCAGCAGTTGGGAGGATTTGCTGAGTTCCAGGCTCCCTGGGCTACATAGAAAGCTCAGGGCCAACCTGAACTACAAAGTGAGACCCTGTCTCCAAAAAAATAAATAAATAAATAAAATAAAATAAAATAAAAAAACAACCAACCAAACAATAAACAGAGACTGCTTCATGTATTACACTGTTGAGAAATGGTGCTCTGAACAACACTAAGTTGGAAAAGGACCAAATCACATAGACAGATCACTACACTGCAAATTTTCTACTACTCTTCCTCCAGAAAGTTTTCCAAATGACAATCTGCAGATACCACATCTTCTGTCATCACCTGCTTGCCCTTACCTTTATCATTTTCTGTTCAGTTGCTTTCCTATAAATAAAGTTCAGAGATCTCAACATCCTGAAATGCTTGTTTCTTTTCATGGGGTCTACGGTTCTATCCAAAAGGTACAAAGGAGATTTTAAACACTACGCCATTTTATAGGACTAGAAAGAATATGATTTTGTTATTTTTTTCAAGATTCTATATTTTTCACTAAGATTATATTTTTTTACACAAATTCATTTTTGCTGACTCTACTATACAGTTGGCCTTCTACGTCCATGAATTCACCCCACTGTGGATTGAAAGTACTCTGAAAAAAAAGCTGAATTCTTGCTTATGGGTACTATGTACTTAGACATGAGATGGATGGCTGCTATTGGAACTGGTACTAAACATGCTCAGATTTATCTTTTATGGCCATTATTTACTAAATAGTAATGTATCACAACTATTTATGTAGTATTTAGTATTAGAGGAATCAAGAGATGACTTCCAGTATGTGATTGGTTTTGTGTAGGCTACATGCAAATACTATAATAAAGCACCTGAGTATCATCATGGTTTGTTACCCTTGAAGAATCTTGAAGCCAAATACTTGAACATGTGGAAATACAACTATAGGACAATCAAAAGGGTACCCTTTATCCTGAATAAACATGTTAGATATCAGTGCAGCTAACAAACAAGACGATTGACTACATTGGCAGTCTCTCTAATGAACTATCACTGATCAAAATGCTAAAATCCCAAACAACATCAAGAAAACATACATTAAGTGATAAAATGCATAGTTGACAAGCAGAAAATTATGGGCCCAAGATTAGCCAACTACATGTATGTGTACACATAAACTCAGTTATCTGAGCAAAACACATGATTAAAAGTGAATTAAACCGGTAATAATACAGCTAAAGAAACATTAAAAACATTCAATGTGCCTTCCTTCTCTTCGGCAATCATTTGTGTGTGCTGAAATTTGTCAAATAAGAGGAAAACTCTGACCATACCTACTGAAGAGGCAAATGTACCCTGGAAAACAAATTACGTTTTGGAGTGAAAACAACAGGTATTAAGGTATGATTCAGATAAGTTTAGTGGCATAAAATGCAATCGAAGTCAGTGAGTCACAAGAATTGGCTCTGAATCTAAAATCTCCAACAGAAACAGGACAATACTGTACTCTAGGGGAAAAAAAAGTCTAAAAGGATTTGCATGTATGTGAAAGGTCAGGACATCAGAAAAGAACCAACCTCTAAAAAAGAAGCCCTGAGATATAATTATATCAAACAAACTTTTCAGTGATATATATCTGGAAATGAAGGAACTACCATTAATTCTTAGCAGTATTTATGAAATATTATCCTATTGTTTATAGTCCATGTAAAAGAAAATGAGATAGAATTCTGCACTTCAAGTGTAAGAAAACAAAATGGTTATGAACTTATTACTATGTTTGTATTACTGATACATATGATACTATGGTTAAATTGTTTTATTCTCCTAAATTTCCTAAGTTCATAAAACATATTCTATTTGAATCCCAGTTTTAGAGAAATAGCAAGCAACTTTGGAATATTGTGGTGGTAAAGCTTCACTTATTTGTTGGGAATAACCTGGGGGATAATATTTAAATCTGTGTGTCTCAGATGTGTAAATAACGTTACCTTTTCTCTGGTACGGAAAATCAAAAGGGTAAATGAATGCTAAAATGTATGATAGGTAATGTGAAATAGGAAGAAAATATGCAAAAGGTAAAGGGAAAGGGTAGGTAGAGGAAAGTAAAGAAGGCAAAAAAAAAACTTCATAGTAAAAAGAGAAAAGGAAATAAAGCTTATGTATATAGGGGTTGGGGTTTGTAGGGAGGGCAGGGAAAAGGGGAACAAATGAGAATCAAAATGTGTCATGTACAAAAGTTCTCAGTGTTAAATGTGATCATATTGTATGTATAAAATGTACCAATAAAATCGATTTTCAGAAAGATTACTTATAATACCTAATACAATGAAAGTGCTGTGTTAATCACTGTTCTGTGGTATTGTTTAGAGTACAATGACAAGAAAATAATTGTGCCTACGTTCAGTAGAGCTGCAGTGTTTTTCTGAACATATTTATCTTTGGCTAAATGCAGAGATGAACAGCCCATGGATAAGGAGGGCAGACAGTAAGAAAGACAGAAAGGAAGTTATTCAGCTGAGAAATGATAGCAGTAAAAATAAAATGTTTAGCTACTTAATATATGATATAGAATTTTCTGGTTCTATTTCTAGATTAGAAGGGAGAAAACAAGATTTAGGGCCAACACCCAAAATTTTGGCAGTGAGATGAGGCAATTAATTAACAAATGGTATTTTCAAAAATAAAGAACTTGCAGTACTTGTAAAGTAATGACGATTCCCTTTTTTTTTTTTTAAAGGTTTTTTTTTTGAGACAGGGTCTTGCTTTGTAGTTCAGGCTGGCCCTGAGCTCAGCCTCAAACTCACATCACAGCAATCCTCCTGCCTCTGCCTCCTGAGTGCTGGGATTACAGGTGTGAGCCACCACGCCTGGCACTGTGGTATGTGGCACTGGCTGCTGCTGGGGTGAGTCTCCACACCCAGTATTGTTATGTGGTTACTGGGAATCGAACCCAGGTCCTTGCACTTGCAAGACAGGCGTCGGAACCACTGAGCTACATCCCCGGCCCCACGATTCCCTTTATGGCCTCATGACAGGTGTAGAGGTAAGAAATTAGGGAGCAACTGATTTCTAAGTGATAAATGAAGCAGCTAGAGGGGAAACAATATTCAAGAAATGCGCATAGTATGGAAGAATGTTTAAACATATTTGGGCCTGGTAACTCACGTAATCTCAGCTACCCAGAGGCTAAGGCAGGAGTATTAGAAGTTTGAGGTCAGCCTGAATGAATGGAAGATATAGCTCAGCACTCTCTGGGTGCAATCTCCAGTACCAAAAAAAAAAAAGCTTTAGATAGAATTGTGAAGGCCAGTGAAAGGAAAAAGTAGAGAAAGACTTTAGGAAAAAGACTAAGTATCAGGATTCAAGATATATTAAATCAGGAAAATATAACATCATAGTAATAGGAAAAATTAAACTATTAGGAGGACAATGTGAAATACTGGCCAAACATAAAGACAGGATAAATATCAGAAAGTATTTACTAAAGTTAATTACATAAAGATGTCCCTGGTGACCCAATGACATTTATATGAGGGAAAGAGAATGAGTTCACTTCAAGGAAAAAGGTAACAGCGAGTTATTCATTTCTCAATCCTTGTACTGAAATGGTTAGGTCTATCCTTCCTTATCCTAGAGACCTGGCTTAGATTGTGGTTCTTCACCATTTTATATGTGATAACTATGCAATGGTAAAAATCCCAAATATAAAAATAATTGTATTATGTTTGTCACATATTAAAAATTTAATAAAAGATAGCATAAAGTTATTAATACTCAAATTAAAATCACAAATTGTTGGAGGAAAAAGATATCAAAGACATCTGTTTAACTAAAATACATGGCCAGCATATTTGGTAGTTCCCGATTATAACTGAATCCCACAGATTAAGAAGTGCTACATATAAAATTATCTTCAAAGAAGTCTTCCAATTCTGAAAATCTATTACTCAAGTTTTTTTATGGCTTAAAACAAACCACAATTTAATAATATTTTACCTTCAACCTCAGACACTAACAATTGTGATTAGGTGCTTTGCTGTGATGATACCCTAAAATTCTCTTTAATTAAAAAATATGAAGAGCCTTTATATCTGCTTTCTGAGTTTTTGCTATCCAAGGGAAAAAAATGTAACTTGGAATAAGGTCTGTACTACTCACAAAAATTTCAAACCCATTAGACAAAAGTCCAGAAATTCATTAGTTCATATTACATTAAGAAAAACATAGGCGAGGGGCCGGGGATATAGCTCAGTGGTTCTGGCGCCTGTCTTGCAAGCGCAAGGACCTGGGTTCGATCCCTGGTAACCACATAACAATACTGGGCGTGGAGACTCACCCCAGCAGCAACCAGTACCACATACCACAGTGCCGGGCGCGGTGGCTCACACCTGTAATCCCAGCACTTGGGAGGCAGAGGCAGGAGGATTGCTGTGATGTGAGTTTGAGGCTGAGCTCAAGGCCAGCCTGAATCACAAAGCGAGACCCTGTCTCAAAAAAACCCTTAAAAAAAAAAAAAAAAAGAAAAACATAGGCGAGGGCCGGGGAGTTAGCTCAGTGGTTCTGGCGCCTGTCTTGCAAGACCAAGCACCCAGGTTCGATTCCCTGTAACCACATACAATATTGGGTGTGGAGACTCAAGCCCAGCAGCAACCAGTACCACATACCACAATGCCGGGC